>PQXI01000166.1:6740-82174 GCA_004786145.1 Botrytis paeoniae
GGGGAAGCGGGGGTGAATTGCTATGTAATTAATTAAGTATTATAGTTCTTGTATTATATATTGAATTGTATTTTACGGTTTTTAGAGGTAGAGTGAGTTGGAGTAATTAATTGAGTGATAAATGTAGAAGGGCAGGTGCTTTGTTGAAAGGGTGATTCTTTTTCTTGAGGTTCTTTAGTAATTAGGACAGATCTGAGTATAGAATTCTGAGTCTGCGATTAGTTGAGTGAGCTTGTTAGATGTATATAAGAGTTTCTTGATATATATGATTACTTGTTTATTAGAGTGTATCTCTGTGGGGGCAAGGGGCCAGTCCGAGCGCTTGAGGTTGTTTGTTGTGTATTTGAAGAAATGATATAATTCTTTTGTACTACTGCATGAGCAGTTCAGCTTGCTGTTATGATAATCGAATCTCTGGTAGTAAACAGCGAAATCGCTGTGGCCTGTTTTCATAGTTAGTAGTCAATATAGAACTACTCTTGATAGAGTTAATTCCTTCGGCTCATTTGTATTATACTTAGGAGACCAATCTTTATAACCAGCAGATAGAAAGGTATTTACCTCTTTCTATTAATCAGTTTCTGCGTATCGGCGCTTTTGGCAAACAATCATCCGGACACCGCTAATTGTTGATAGCTTATCGATCGCCTAGTCTATAGATCCAACTGCACCTGCATTTACTAGACAGTCTGCTTCCTCATTGCCTTTGATCTCTATGTAGCCAGATGATCATTTCACTCTGATATCAAGCTGTTTCATTGCCTTATGACACTTGTAGAAAGCCCATTGCATTGTAGGCGGCGCGCTTCTGTGTACACCCCAGATGACCGATGTGCTGTCAATACACATCCAGATCTGGCCACCTAAGGGACCTTTAAATAAGCTGATCAGATGCTCCAGCCTACGCCACGCTCCGATCGCTTCTACATCGAACACATGTGAGTCGCTCCGGATCTGCTTGAATCCGGAGGCATTTTCTGTATATAAATCATATCTAATTGAGCCTCTACTACTAATTATAATAGTATAATATAATTCGCATATCCCCGACCTATATTCGCCCAAGCGATAGTAAGGCCTTTGTTTCTTTGAGTATACTTATTAATTATATTACTTATAAAAATAATCTAAATATAATATCAATTGTTATAGAATTCTTTATATCAATTATCTTTAGATTTATTAAGGTAAAGGCTTTCTTTACTAGTACTTCTATATTGAGATTCCATTAGCTCTAACTACAAGCTATATGTATACATAATACAGTTAATACGATCGACAGATTTATACTAAACCTGTATAAACACTTGCTGAGATGCTCATTTTTATATACTATGATTCTTATACTCAAAGTAATCAGGGTTTTTGCAATTGTTATTTTAGGCAATTGAGGTGATACAGGGGTACGATTTGTCTTATCTATATCTGCTCTGTACAGCGTCTCATAGTCTCTTCTATCAATAGCTCTGACTATAGCTAGTTCCTTTATAATCAGAACGATCTATTATTTAATATAAACCCTAGGGGCAACTAGACAGTTAAAGTAGTCAATATAGAAGGGTTTGTAGTAATTAGTATATTGAGCTATTCTAGTACATTGCTGGTGTACGAGTGTATCTTTATACTTAATATTTAGTTTACCGCATATCGAACATCATAAGGCTCTATTACAAGTGAAAAGGTTATAGTACTCTAGATAGCCAGTACTATAAAATTGAATTTCCCATGGTTTCTCTAGGAGGACCAAGTAGGAGCTGCTATTGAATAGTCAGAACTATAATATTACAATATTAAAGCTAATTGTTACGGGAGCTGCCTCTAGGGTCACGTAGAAGTGTCTAGAGATCTCTCGAGGTGGTTTAGACTAGACTTCAAGTAGGGATTCAATAAGGTTATAATTGATTGCAATTCTTGTAACTATAGTAATGAAACTAATGATTGTTTTTGAGTACGAAGCTCTATATTCAATGAAGTCCTATTTCTTATATAGACCTTCGTTCTCTATAGAACCTTGAGGCTCTGTTCTGCCTGGATCCCTTGGATTTTATGAATCTAAGTAAATATTCTTCGATCCCATAGATCCTCTAGATCCATCACGTGACCATTTGGCCATGTGACGCGGTATGTTGGATATCGTCGTAACACTAATAATCTAGATAACTCTTTTAGTGATCGAATTAACCCTACTATATACCAGTCAGTAATTGATTAACTACTTACTAGTTTGAGCTATAATCTCCTTCTTAATAAGCTCTATAGGCATAGAGACAGAAGCTTTTTCGATATAATAGAAATCGTGAGATATTTATGAGATTACATATATAAACCACTTCTCTAATCTATATATACTTATTACATAAAGGGTTTTAAATACCCGCTCTACATTTTCTGTCTTCATAATCTCCTCCCAACTAACACTAAAGCTACACCTTAATATCCAATCTGTATTATTCCTTTGAAGAAAAAGGATCTCTATTAGTGTGATACCAATAACTGCCTCTTTTATTCTAAATCTTAACAGGAAGGAGCTAATCTTTGAGAGTAGAGCTTCCCCATCAGCTATTATAAGGATTGTTTTTTCGATCCAATCATTCTTCCTTTTAAGTTTACATACTTTGGAGTATTTAATATTCGTACTTCCACTAGAAGCAGAGCGCATTATGTTGATGGGGCTTGTAATAGGGCTTGCTGCCTCAGGCCTTATCTGAGTTTTCAGTGCATTAGTATAGGTTTTTTGTGTATTACTTTCTAACTATAATTACTCCATTGCGAGCTTTCTCCTTTGATCAGGAGTAGTCTTTATTACTCCCAATAGAGCAAAGATAATTGTACTCTTAATACTCGCAGCGAGGTTGCATTATTAATCTTGGAATCCTTATACAAACTTATCTACTAGTACTACAAAAGCCTCGATCACCTTCCGTTTTTCCTCTTTTGTTTTATCAATCCTTTCGAATTGTTTCTTGATTACATTAAGGGCAGAGTTAGTAAGCAATCCTATAATTAATGGAAGAGTAATACTTGCCCCTATAATAATAGTGCTTGGTTGAGGGGGGGTTGCCTCTTAGGTTGGAGAGCTGCTTGGCGCGCCGGGGGCGCGTATCACTAGTGGCATGGTGGGAGCCTCCAATAAGGCCCTTGGGTGTATAGTAGGTAATAAACCACGTTATATATAGTTATATTTATTAGAATTCTATCAGTGATGAACTCTATAATAGTTGAATCACTTGAGGATGTAGCGTACAAGATATCTATAGGCTCTACTTTCTACAATAGATTTATAAGGGCTAATACCGCTTCAAACTCTTTATATATATTTTCAATTATTAAATAGTTTTCAAAACCATTTTGATGATAATCCTCTGTTCCAGGTTTATCGCAAAGGGATTTAATCCTTCGCTGCATATATCTTCACTCCCAGTACAGCCTCAAGTTGGTGTATAACACCACCTAGCTCCATTGAATGCGCTTTAATCTCATCAGCTCTCTAATCAAAGATTAAAGGTTCGTAGCCGGCGCCACGTACAGGCTGAGATATCGACTTTGCCAGTCAACAGGGCATGTATTATATACGTTTTGGCGCCTATCTTATAGAATCCCGCTCTCTCTCTCTCTCTCTCTCTTTATCTTCTGTTTCTCTGTTTTCTCATCTATTTTCTCATCTATTTCTCTCTCTCAATCTCACCCCTCATTTACTAGAGGAAAGAGAGCAGAATTCCCTATCATCATAACCGCAATATTAACAGGGAAGTATACTATAACTTCTTCAATATCGACATTAGTAAAATTATCTATATACAACTTTTGTCTATTATCGCTCAGCTCTCTCTTCAGACTTTCCTTTCTTAGTATCAATGTAGACTATATAACTATATATAAAGCCTAGTAGAAAAGGAAATACTCTCACGCCATATAAAATGCAGTACCTTAGAATAATAGAATCCTTAATAGACTCTTACGAAGTATAAACCATCCTCTCCTCGAAAACCCCTCGATACGATGCTTTCATAATAGGTTCTTCAAACAAAACAAAGAAGTCGAGAAAATCAAACCCCAAAATCAAAATCTACAATCAAGAAGAAAAAAGAAGACAAGTAACCTTAGTTCTCCAATCCCATAGAACAGCTTCTAGAACAACACATATAGTAAATCGTAGATTCATAGATATCAAAATACTTCTAGTCAATTCAATCTCTACAAAAGAGAACTCGAATATATCTATAGTGAAAGATACCCTCAAAAGAACCCCAAAAACCATATTTCCAAAGAGTAACATAAAAGAAGC
The DNA here is from genome assembly GCA_004786145.1 of Botrytis paeoniae. NCBI lineage: Eukaryota > Fungi > Ascomycota > Leotiomycetes > Helotiales > Sclerotiniaceae > Botrytis > Botrytis paeoniae. The sequence goes on from PQXI01000166.1 coordinate 11,026, forward strand.
AAAACCCCAAATAAACTCACTAGAGTTTCGTAAATACTATATACCATATTTTACATATGAAAACAATAAAAGTAAGAGTAGAAGTAGAAGTAGAAGTAGAGCTCGATAGAACCCTCTCCGCTTCCCCTTTCCCCTCCCCCACCTTCTCTACCACTAAACCTACTGGAATTCTCAATCTTGTATAAAACTATAAACAAAAAATCATACGCTTAAACCTTCCTATTCATTTATTAAAGAGAATATCGTATTCTTCTTATTCATCTACTAAAGAAAGAAAGAAATATAAATATCAATATCAATATCAACCTTGCTTGATCGATCTCGATTTCTTGTGATAATGAAAGAAGATGAAAATGAAAATGAAATGAAAAGAAAGAAAAGGAGTCAAAGATATAACGAAAACAAAAAAAAGACGAACAAAAGAACAACAATATAATTTCTAAACACTCACTCAAACCCAAACCTCAAATCTCAAAATCAACACTCTCATCTATACCTCTCATCTATAACTCACAACTTGCAACTCACAACTTACAACTGACAACTTCTAAATATCCACCTACCCACCTACCTACCTACTTAGATAGATATCTAGACAAATAGTTTCACGAACTTCCTCGCTTAAGATTCTAAGAAGAAGAAAAAATGAACACTTACCTCCTCCCTACCCCTCACCCTCAATACCCTCAATACCCTCAATACCCTCAATACCCTCAATACCCTCAATACCCTCAATACCCTCAATACCCTCTCACCCCTATCCTATCTTCCTCATCTTCCCCACCCACAGCAAACACTACACAACTACGAATATCATCAACTTGGAACTCACCTCAAACACACACACACCCAAAATTCATCTTTCCAAACCCCAAATTCTCCAAATCAGACTCCCGGTCAAACTATCCAGGAAGTTCGACCTCAACACTCCGTCTTTATATCTGTTTATTTATTTATACTTTCTTTTATTCACATCCATCTAGCTGTCAAGGGAATCCGACTTGACTTGAATAACAATATTGATTGATTGGCTGGCTGGCTGGATGTTTGTTTATACCTATCTTCCTATTTATCTAGGTGTATTACCTTACCATCTCATTCAAGCTCCATTCTCATTCTCCAACTCATCTCCTCTCCTCTCATCCCATCCCATCCCATCTCGCCTTCCCTTCCCCAAACAAACCCAAAACCATAAACACGCCATCGAAATCTCCAAACGCCATTCGAGACTCATATGCCCTACCATACAATCACCCTTGAGTCTCTCCTCCAAGTGGTAAGTATGCATCCTGGATGTCATTTCATTCCATTCAAATCTACGCGCATACGTATACGTAACCGACACCAATTCTGTACCCCTTTCACAAAATCCCTATCATTTTACATAACAAAATGCGGATGCTACCCCATCATGCCCACACAATCAAAATCCACACCCAGAAATCCAGACCAAACCCACTAAACTCCCAATACCAAACCATTTTTGTATGACCCAAAAGCATATTGATGCTCTATCCTATAGCCACCCTTTAATCTTCTCTAAGCAGTAGGCCTCTTGAAAGGATGTGCTTCCGTATTCAAAACCCACTCATCAAGACTAATAACATCTGGCGTAGAGAAAAGTAGATAGAAATATTTAAGCGTTTCCGCCAACCAAAAACTTTCCATCTCATCCACTTGATACACTTCTTCAGATGTAACATCAAAGATAGCCGAATGACCATGCTCAGTTGATGTTGCTTTGATGACTGCTTCGAACATCTTCCAACCTTTGTCTTGCCAGGTCTTATCACCCGTGATACGGTACATGTACCAGACAGATTCGATGGCTTCGGGTCTAGGTATTGACATTAGTATCCTGTTACTAGAAATAATTTGAGTGAAAATTTACCTAAGAATGTATTTCCTGGCATGTATACTTGTGAATCCAGGTGGTAACGATTCTTGCTTAATACGATTTTCAACATATTCCTTGTGCGAAAATGGGCGTAATGGATCTGGTAATGTTTCTGCAGGGAGTGGTTTTTGTGATTTGGTGCCCTTCTCCAATTGACGACCTCCAGCCATACTTTCCAGCTCCTTTTCTGTGTTTGCAGATTTCAGCTTGAACATATCCTCCTTTTCAGGACCATCAGCGGCACCAGTTTGGCGTTTCGTGAGCAATGCAGGTTCATCCTTTGGCTTGAAGGCACTTGCGTCATCGGATTTTGTCTCCGCCGAGTCTTTTGCTAAAGAAGGAGTATCTTTATGACCAACATATCCTTGAGGTCCACCAACAGCCTCTGCTTTCGCCAAAGCGTTCTGCTCACGTGCAGCATCTGTGGGGTTCAAACTCATCTCCTTTGCTTCGGCATCAAGTCTCTCCTTGTTTTCGATATACTCCTTAAGATTCGCATCTCTGTAGGCGGCGGAAGTATCTAAGCGTTCATAATAGAGGGTTTGATTCCAAGAGCAATTTTCAACACTCTCGCATGCAATAACTTCTGACCCTTCAGGCATAATCCCTGATGGGGTTGCGCCATACGCCCAAACGCAACCATCTGTAAGTTTCTTTGCAATCTCGAGATCTCCTTCGATACCGAAAACCTTCGCACTCATTCCAACCATACCTCCAATGAAACATGTTAAATGTGTAATCTCTGGAATTAATAGATCTTCTTCCCGTATGCCATTGCTCGTGACTTTTCCAGAGATAAGAATGTCGTCATTTCCCGGAATCATTGGCCGAAAGAGCATATGCTCCCGTATGGCAGGGATGGTCTTCATGTACAGTTTTTTATAGACTTCTTCAAGACCACCCAGAAGCATATATTGCTGTAATTGTGTTAGCTATATAGAATGATTTCACGAATTTAATCCATACCTTGGGGTAATACTCATACGTGGAATCTTGTCCACCACCCATGGAAAACTTCTGTCTACCGTGAATGGTATGCGACTCCAGACCTTGCTTGACGCAGTCCCACTCACTCGATACCCCGACTGTTGGTAGGTCTGGCGCAACTTGATGAATAAGATCACTGCCAGCTCTACTTACTGGAGGAAGACCTACTGCTGGCGCAGGTGGTGAAGATGGCGTGGTCGAGCCAGTTGATGCTGGTTCTTCCACATCTCTTTTCATCACGCCTCCTTCCTCCCAGCCCTTAATACGAGCTTTTCCAGGCTCACCCGGAATAACTTGCATCTCCAACATCTTTTCTTCCGAGCTAGGGTTCTTCTTTGGCTTGGGCTCCTTTACGTTCTCTGGTGAAGGCGGCTGATATCCCTCAGGGGATTCGTCCAAAAGTGCAGTCGTCTTTGGATTTCCGAGAGCGAAGTCCTTTGCCAATGAAGCCTCCAACTTCTCCTTTTCTCTTTTCATGGTGGCCGTACGATTACAACCTGAAGCATCGACGTCCTCTGTGAAAACTCCAGGAATATTAGTTGTGTTACGATCTTGCCATTCCGACAAAGCGATAGTGACTCGAGCTACAGCATCATAGTAACGTTGCTCGCCTGTAAGTTGAGCAAGACGGGTAAACTCCATAGACAATGATCCAAGTTCGGCCAAATTAGATAGGGAGCTTGCGCGATGAGGTTGAGATGCAAAGACTGGTTTCCATCGATAGTGAAGCACTGGCATCCTGTTTGGGGTATCAAAAGCGCCCATTAAAATCTCCGCCAACTCAGTAGCTTTATCCAGGAGAACCTGGAATTTTCCTCCACTGACATCATATGCAGCTAAAAGACCACCGAGATATCTAATGGTAGTTTCAAATACTGGTATTTCCATCCTTGGAGTGGTGGTGAAATCAATCTTCTCAACAGCATTGACAGCCTCCTCAAATTCATCATGAAATCCCATAATCCATAAAGTATCCAAACCATCCACCAAAGTTGCTGCCCATCCGCAAAATGGATCTCGAAATTTAGTTGATAGGGGGGAAAGTTCGTCATGACCCCATGCAAACTTTTTGTAACCTTTCCATGACCTCAAGAATTCCTCCTTAACTATATTTTGCCTCTTCTCTCGAGTGATTTTTGCGTCCGTTGTCTCGTCATTGAAAACATGTTGAATCTTGGGAATTGAAATTGGCACACCAGTTGGCAGATTGATAATACTTTCAGTAGGTACTGGGAAATGTTCAGCTTGCTTAGACCAGTGAATTGTAGTAGGTACTGCTGAGAAAACAGGAAAGTCCTGTCTTCCATCTGGCGCGATTGGATGAAGATCTTCAAATCCTGTATCCTCGTAGACACCTTGGGTTGGTGGCTTCCTGTCTGGAAGAGTATATTTCGGCACAGTTGTATCTATTGTTTGAATCGCAATAACATTCGAAGTAGTCGATGTACTGCTAGTTGTAGAGGATGTCTTTTCCGCTACCTTTGGTGCCGGTTTAATTTCATCCTCTGCAGGCTTCAATGGCTCTCCTGGTTGTTCTTTCAGAGTTTCCGGTGCAATCGGATGGCCTCCATTTGGTGTATATGTGTATGGTTCTCCCTTTTCTGATGCAAATTTCGAGTCAGGGATGTCGACAGGGCCTCCTACAGTATAACTTTCCCAATCCCTTATATGTGTAAATCGAACGAGAATGGCTGTTATAAAGACAGCAAAAATAAGGAGCGCTCGGTATCTGCGAATTCGCAACATGATGCGAATTGCTACTTCGTGGTCTCTCGACCAGAAGTTCTAGCAATTGAAAAAGAAAGCGTGGTGGTACTTGGGGGGTCAGAGGTTATGTCGCGTGTTCAGCGTGGAATAAATGTTGATAGGTTTTGAGCCAATAATATCCTCATCACGATTCCAAGTTATTAATACAAGTAAGGACTCCGACTCTTCATAGGGATTTTGTCTCAAAGAATGTTGGTGACGAAAACTTCAATCAAATAGGAAATGTCAGTCCGAGTCCTATTTCCCGTTGTGTGAATGTATAGTCCTCGAGGGATTGTCTACTTTGTAGTTGCTACATTGCATTACTTGTACTCTAACTCTCATGTACGGAGTAGCACCTTCATAGCTCTTGGCGTTTGTTATGGTTCTTTTAGAGTTCAGTGGATCCATCGAGGACAATTGGAGCAAGTGGAGGTCATGGACTCATGGTAAGATAGATATTGCTTTTGATAGGTTTGACTTGTGGCGCTGAGATCTCAAGCATCAAAATGTGACAAATTAGGAAAAGGGAGATCTTGATGTGGGAATGTAAGTGTATCAGCTGGAATACTAGGGGCCGCCATGATTCCTACCTAGTACCTGTATCTTCAGTATTCCGTGAAAGGAGTGAATGATGAAACTATTAATATCTAGGTATATATCCACTCTTTCCTCCATCCTTCCATCAAAGAAACTATATACGGCGTATACGGCGTATATACACTCACAGTTTTAAAGAAGCCGATATCCAATCTTCCAATCTTCCAATCTAATCTTCACACCTCCCATCATCCCTTCCGTCCAACCCGGCGAATACGAGAAGCATCCAATTATCCTGATAAATATCCCATTCGGTCCCGATTTTTCAGAGAGCACTCCGTATAGAAAAAAAACATAACCCTGAATTTAAGCATCAAATTAATCTCCACCCCTTCTAATATCTTTATAAAGTGGTTCTTTATATCAATTTCTGGAAACTCAAACTCCTGTAACTCACTTCCCCTGGGAATCACATCCATAACTAAATCATTAGAAGTTTCCATCCATTCCATTGGTATTCTTCTTTTCCGTCTCCTCCCCCTTCTTTCTTCAACACGACAAATGACTATCCAGGACGGTTGATCATCCCGATAATCAGGTCAATCCATCAACCCATTACCTTCCCATCACTCCTTCATATAGACATATGGTAATAATAGGCAATCAAATAATTCTAGAAGGTCAAGACTCATACAGCTCACACACAGATCATCCCATTCGGGAGACGGCCACCTATGCCGCAAATCATCCAAAACATCCACAGCCACTTCTTGGCACGGCAGAGCTTATCCGAAACAAATATCCATCATTACCGAGACAAGAAATGCGGAGAAAGTCCTCTTGGGAAGCATTATTGTAAACTACATATACATCATAATAATCATTTTCATCAAATCATTCATTTCATCTCTATTTACCTAGGTATGAATATGGTAGACACTCTACATGACCTCTCTAGATACGGTAATAATATACAGAGTTACATCTCAAAACGGATGAGATGCGAACCTATAGAAATACCATGCATGTATGTTGTCTACCTTCCCAATAAAGTCGTTACAAATGATCATTAGGCTTCTTTTATTCATGACTTTATCCATCCATATCACCCGGTCCCTTTGCTCTACCCATTTGACGTGCCTTCAGCAATTCATCACAGAGCAAAAGATTGGATGCAATACCAGAACTCGATGCAACACAATTCCTCAGTACACGGAAAGAATCATATACACCTTCCAGGACTGGATCCATAGGTTCACCAGTCTTGAGGTCAAGACCGACAATGTTGCCTTCTGCTTGCTCATCTTGTAAGCTAGCAACTGTGATACATATTAGCGAGATGAATAAGATTTGGGTGGAAATGCAACTTACGCGAATCTTGAATGTCATGACCAGCATTTGCTGCCAAAGTTTTAGGAATAACGAGAAGAGCATCAGCGAAAGCTTGAACACCCCACTTCGCCTTACCCTTGACAGTCTTGCGGAAAGCTTCGCTGTTCAAATGTGCTGCGCAAGCAACTTGGAAAGCACCAGCTCCTGGTACAACGCTTTTGTCTACAATCATGTTGTAAACACTTCGAAGACCATCACGGACTGCATCGGTGATTTGAGTAATGGTGTGTTGATTTGGTCCCTTGATGAGAAGAGTCACAGATTTTGGCTCCTTTACATCCTCGATGAAAGTGTACTTCTCCTCTCCCAATTGATGCTCATAAACATTTCCAGCCCATCCAAGAATTTCAGGGGTTAAATCATCCACACTATTCTGTGCTGTACCACCACAAATTAATTGTAATCTTTCCATGTTTCTTCGCTTAGCTCTTCTCAGAGCAAAGATTCCGTTCTTAACCAAGACATCGAGTGATAATGGATCAATACCCTTCTGGTTGATAATAACAAAGCCTTTCTTGGGGTCGTTTCCGCAAACCTCCTTCTTCAACCCAACAATTTTTCTTAATTTCTCGTCAACAAAACGACGCTCACTCTCCACGAGTTTATCTCTTTGTTCCGCGCTCGAATAGTAGAAACCGGAGTTGATTTCGGACTTCTCGTACTCCAAACTGACGTTCAAGCTAAGAATAAATGCGTTCTCGACCTTCTTTGGCATATCTGGATGTCTAGCACCGTGATCTAAAGCAAGACCTCGAATCAACTGAGTCTCTGAGGCGGTTCTGTGTTGCATCTTCATAATTTCGACCATGTGGAGATCAGGCTTTGCCGGGGCTTGGTAAATCGATAGGACCGCATCGACGATATCAGGAGTGAGCTTTTCCGCCAGAGTGTGGTTAAGTTTTGTAGATAGGGAGGTTCGCGCAACGCAAAGTAAAAGTTCACGGTCGACTTCCTTCTCAATTTTGAAGGTGTCCAAGAACTGCAAAGTGTCAGTATTACCCCGCCAATAGTTGATATGCTACCAACCTTCAACGCTTCTGTCTTTGCAATCTCATAACCATCTGTGATAATTCTGGGATGTAGACCTTCGGAAATATATCTATCTGCCTGTTTCAAAAGCTCTCCTACGAGAAGAACAACTGAGGTTGTGCCGTCACCACAAATATCATCTTGTGCGGTTGCTGCTCGTGCAATCATAACTGCCGTAGGGTTTTGTATTTGCATTTCACGTAACAGAACGTTTCCATCCTTTGTAAGTTTTATCTGCGGATCGATTATTAGAGGGTTATTTTCGTTGTTGCATCAAGAAGGCTTTCATACCGCTCCAGCACCGTCAACCAACCTTTGGAAATGTTAGCATATTCTAGGCTCATGGGAGGACGGAAACTAACATTTTAATGGTTCCCATAGGACCCAAGTTTGACTTTAAAACATCCTGTAAACCTTCACCTGCACTGATATTGACTTTCAAAGCTTCCCCTCTTCTCTACTACGAATCAGTAGCTGCATCTCAAATTTGGATAGGAAAATTCATACTCTGGACTCCGCCTTTGGGTTCAAAAGTTGTGCGGCAGACATTCTGACAGAATAAAATAACTTCGTATGTAATTAAAATGAAGTTATATGGCGTTATCGTGGCGAGAAGCTGTGTATTTTGTCCCTCAACGTCGCGAGCTTTTTTTTCTATGGGCGACGTGAATTCCCACACGAGGTTCACGCTAGTCTCAATTTGGTACTACGGCGAGGCTACCACTTTAAGCTACAAGGCATTGTTTACGCTGACCACAAATCTGTCAATATAGAATTCCATCAATTAATTGTTCATTATTTGTTCAATATTTTCAAAATGTATCGAGGCTGGAATCTCGTATTGGCAATTATTGTTACTCTTCTCTCTGGAGAAAGTCTTGGGTTTTTGTCATGGCCATTTAAATTTCAAGCTGTTGCTGAACAAGAGCCTATCATAGAATCAACAACGTACGAGTATGCTGATAGTCATGCAAAACGAATTGCAATTATTGGTATGTATTGATACTTCTTTTCATACCATTATCATCAATGTTGCCGTGTGATCTTCCATGATGATCTTCCCTTTATTGAGTAAATCTTTTGTTATAGTTCCTATCTTTCAAAAAGGACCCAAAATAGGGGTATTGCCCCCATCCCTTAGCTGGCTACTATCTATCTGTTCCCTTCGTTTCTCTTGCATCTTATCTCAAAGTTTATGGGAATATGCATACCCATCAGATATCCTAATGATATATACTTCCCTTTAGCATCAAAATACAAGTGATATCCCAATTGCCTTTCACTAACAGAATATCAGGTGCTGGAGCTGGCGGGTCTTCCTCGGCATATCATTTACAGAAGTATGCTGCTGAATCCGACCTTGCAATTAATGTCACTGTTTTCGAAAGATCCTCTTATATTGGAGGTCGTTCGACCACAGTAAACGCATATGGTAATTCATTGGAGCCCGTGGAATTGGGAGCCAGTATCTTCGTTGACGTCAACGCAATTCTAAAGAATGCAAGCCGAGAATTCGACTTGCATGCAAAATCATCCAATACCGAAGAAGCTGAAATCCTTGGTATCTGGGATGGCGCAGAATTTGTTTATACTCAGAAAGATAGCGATTGGAAGTATTGGGATATTGCAAAGATGTTTTGGAAATATGGACTTGCCCCGTTGAAGACTCAACGCTTGATGAAAACTGTGGTTGGAAAGTTCTTACAACTTTATGAAGCACCATACTTTCCATTTAGATCTCTTACGGAAAGGATAGAGGAATTAGAGCTCAAAACTGTGGCATCTGTAACGGGCGAACAGTTTTTGGCTCAAAACAATGTGAGTTTAACTGTATGTCATATCATAATGAAACTAACAATATTTAGATTGAAGGCTCATTCACAACTGATCTAATTCAAGCATCTACTCGGGTCAACTATGGTCAAAACCTAAACGTCATTCATGGCGTAGAGACCATGGTTTGTATGGCAATCGAAGGTGCAATGCAGATTCACGGCGGCAATTGGCAAATCTTTGACAACATGATTCAATCCTCAAATGCCACTGTTCGTCTAAACCACACCATTACCGAGATTTTCCAAGTTCGAGATCAAGAAAGGTACAATGTCAAAACCATTACTACAGATGCTATTGGTGTTTCTCATATTAATGAAGAACCATTCGACACCATCATTATCGCCGCTCCACTTCAATACACCGACATCAAAATGTCGTCTGACCTCCTTCAACATACCCCCGACGAAATCCCCTACGTAACCCTTCACGTAACCCTCTTTACCTCTCCCTATGGCCTCAACCCAGCCTATTTCAACCTCAGCCCCACCGAGCAGGTCCCTACTACAATCCTCACCACTCTCCCCAAAAACATTCCCGCCCCCACTGATCCCAAAGACTTCGCCGGCCCTGTTGGCTTTTTCTCCATCTCCACCCTCCGCAAAGTTATCAATCCTACCACCCTCGAATACGAAAATCTTTACAAGATCTTCTCTCCTCGCCCCTTGACTTCCGAGTTCCTTTCCTCAGTCCTCAACAGCGAAGTCCCTGTCCCTGAAGACCTTACCACCATTTCTCCTACAGCAAATAACACAATAACATGGTACTACCCCCACGTCTGGAACTCGTATCCATACGAATACCCTCGCGTAACATTCGAAGAGATTCAACTAGCGCCTGGTATCTACTACACTAGCGGTATCGAATCTTTTATCAGCACTATGGAAACAAGTGCATTGATGGGGAAAAATGTCGCAAGATTAGTAGTTGATGATTTTTTGAAAAGTACAGAAACCAACTCAGAGCCAGTTGCCGAGGGAATTGAAGTAGGGAATGTAATTGTCGAACCCGAGATTGGTGTTGGTAACGACATGCCTGTGGTTGACGAATTATAATCTTCTGTTATTCCTGGGTTCCATAGAGACAGGCGTTTGTTCTTTCCAATTCCACCTCGTCTTTTCTATTGGAGAGATGCCTAGTTATGTATCACTTCAAACCAAAAACAGCTAAGAAGAACGGAATTTCATTGAAATCTGATACTATACTACCTATCTAACATCACAGTAAGATATAAACTTCAATATACATTCACTATATGCCTTCAATATAGCAGCTTGACTAAAAAACCTAAACATCCCTTGAACTCTGGCCATTCACGCATAAGTCCCCCAGCACAACGAACAATCTTTCCCTCCTTTCACAATATGCCATCTAGAGTAATTGAGCAAGTTCGGTCCACAACCTTGAAATCCATCCCACATCTCAAGCCTCATTATACCAGTTATCATAGTTATCTCGTTCCCTTCTAACAGGCTTTTTCGGACTTGGTCGATTCAAAGCCCACGGCGTACTCCTCTCTACCTCCATTTCTCCCGTTCTAGGCGAAGGTCCCGCACGCCGAACCATCAGTTTCCCTGCAGTATTCATTTTATATTCCTTTCCATAAAACTGCGGAGAATTAGGGTCCGCTATTCGTTGTCTCTTTGCATCGCGGTAAGGTGCCATACGAAGTTGTTGTTTACGTTCAGGTTGGACTATTCGGCGTTGGAGTTTTCGAGGTTGGCGTTTTCGAGCTCGTCCTTTTGGGGCGATTTTTATAGGAGGGGGGGTCTTTATCCAGGGAACAGCTTCTTGTTCTTCGGGTGTGCGCATTCTTTTTACGCCCCGCTTGATGGCCCAGGCCCGTTGGAATATTGGTTTTGCTCTTCCTTTTCCTTTATTCTTGTTGTATGCGCGTTGGTCTCCTCCTTTCGGATCGTATTCTGGATCGTCTAGATCTTCTTCTGGATCATCTGCATCATCTTCAGGGACATCTTCTGGATCGTCAAAGTCTGGCTCTACAGGACCTCGCACCGGCTTTCCATCTGGTCCGACTGCTCTCCAATTAGGGAACATCGGGTTGCGTATCGGTTCTCCCAATTCGAACGGCATTTCTCTATACCCCATTTGAAGCGCCTTTCGAGTCGGAAATAAAAGATCATAATCATCGTAATCATATTCATCTTCTGCCGGTTTCCACCATTTTGGATTACTGTAGTCTGGTTTGCGTTGCATATATTTCTTTTCCAAATTGATTACCTGCATGCCTTGATCTTTTTTCGATCTCCGAGTAGTGTCCGGAGATTTTTCATACCACCCATCATCCCCCCCATAAATACCCTCCAAAAATAAGTCATGATTTTCGCCAAAATTCCAAAATTCCACAGATTCTTGTACCTGTACTAGTAAATCCCGTACGTCCGGACGTTCTCTAGGAAAATATGCTAAACACCTTAAAATCAACCCCCTCAATCTTCTACTATAAATTTCTCGTTCGGGATCCAGGAGATGTTTGCCCATGGTTAGGATTGTCTCGGAGGGGTCGGGGTCGAGTCCTGTCTCGAAGTATTCATTGTAGGGCACAGCGTTGTTATTCACCATGCATTGGTAAATAACATTAGCAACATTCCATACGTCGGTTGCGGTGCCTATTGTGCGGTTTGGATTACTGACCAAATATTGTTCCTGTCAGTGAGTTAGTTGGAGTGACGCGAATAGTGAGTGATCGAAATGGTGCTTAAAATACAAATGAAACTAATAAACAAAGTTCATACAGGTGCGTAGTAGGTGTTGCGTCCTTGAGCTATCTTGAGCCACTCTCGCCGTTTGGCAGCATTCCTTTTCAATTCTTCAGCGTTAGGAACTTCAAGTGCGAGCCCGAAGTCAGCAAGCTATGGTTGGACTTAGGTTAGCACTATTTGGGTTTGGATTCTCGACATTTGAAATTGTGACTTTGTACATATCAGTACGCACCTTATGAACTGATATGCGTTCATGGCCTGGTCGAGGATTATCGCCGATTCTGCATACAGAAACATTTAGCATTCAGTTCTCTGATAGAGGTTCCATATATATGCAATACACTCTGCTTGTATTCGTTTTTCCTGTCTCTCATATGGAGAAGCAAAGCTGTACAAAGACTTTTACTCACAAGACTACACAATGTTAGCATCTTTGCTGGCAAGCAAACCCCCGTTCTAGGATGCAACTTACTATTTGGTCCCTTAATATCGAAATGCGCAATTGGTTGATGCTGACGATCCTTTGGCTCTTTTTCAAAGACTGAATCATTCGGATTCTCTGTCCCATATTTCAAAACCATCAGTGCCTTCAACAAACATTCCCATATTCTAAAAACATATTCCTCTGGAGGGTTGCGTTCCTGGCAGTTTTCGAACATCCAACTTCCTAGGTCCCCTCCAGATGCAAATTCTAGATAAATCCTTGCCACATCATATTTTCGCCTGAGTTGTAACTTGATATTGGCGTCGCGCTTTTTGTCATTATCCAGCCAATCAGGATGATCCACAATAGCCCGGTCCTTAAACTCGTTTGTCCCCTATGTACGACTGTATTAGTAAAGCATAGTATCAGAGCCTCTTCGGTTGCAAGCAGTATCTTCTGAGCTGGATCATAGAGGGAAGCAATAGCTCACCGTGCCCATAGTCCGATGATAAGCCTTGTATATCTTGATGATATGGCCACTATCGTACTTCATAAGACTTTGTATCATCCTACTCTCCTGTTTCAAATTCAAACCTGCGCCTCCTTCCTGTTTAACCACTAACCTCCGCGGCGATACATCTGGATTATTTCCGCGATATTCAAACAGAGTAGCTACGCCATAAGAACCTTCACCCAGACGCTTGACGGCAACCCAGTCTTTACCAACGTGTACTGGCGCCCATCCTTGGGTCTGTTTGAGGTATCTCTCGGCCTCTTCCATAGCTGGATCGATATTCATCTTGACGTATGATTATAAAAAATGGTATTTCAAAGATCAATATATCTGATTACACATGAAGTTGTAGAATTTTGAATATTGGATTCAATTGCTCTTAGTACCTATCGAACTTTTGGTTTGCGATTCGTTGAGCGTACCTTGAAATTGGAAGGCTTTGTTCAGTGTGTCCTTTCCAGCAACACAAAGATAGCATTCATACCAATTGATGCGTTGGGGAGTTTCGAATCATTACAACAAAGAAGATTGTGCACCTCAACCAAATCTATCGAGGAGAATTTGCTGCTTTGTGAGAAAAAGGCAATGGCGGAAAAAACATCAAGCGAGTAGAAAAGGGCTATGAAGCATGTTCATTCTATTCCTACTTCACGATTATGCAGATAACTCTTCCAAGTTTACCGAAATCCTCCAAAAGATTCACCCTAAGAGTCCTGGAGAAATTATAATAGTATGAAATGAGAGACACGTTGAACAGCACCTTTATAAGAATGTAGATAATTTGACTTTTATATAGTGAGAATCTACTACTCTGTGTTCTCCATCTAAGAGTATTTGTTATATGTAAGTGAGATACCACCTTGATTTCTGCCCCTTGACCAGTTATCAAGTACCCCGACCCATTCACCATCGACTTTTCTCCAGTATAATGCCAGCAAAATATAAACAAAGAAAAGGAATAAACTCCACCCTCTGGTCGCAGAGCAGTAAATGCCCAACTTAACAAGAAAAAGGGTAATAACTACATATTACCCCTACTGTAATCACAATTCATAAAATCCGTAAACAAGAAAAAGGTTTTCGCTGAAAAGCATCGCGCCAGTGTGCATTCAACAATGCATCCACTTAAAGAATCGAACCACTTCTTCACCAAGAGCAATTACAAATTATGATCTCACGCTTCCATCCCAATTCAACTCCCTTACACTAACCTTCGTGCCTTCCCTGTCACTATGTTTCCCCCTTACACTTCCTCGTCTCCAATCCATCAGACTCGATCTCTTTGATCTTGTTGACGCCATTGTCTTTCCCGTTGTATCTTTTGAAAGTTTGCTTTCCTTCGATGAGGATGAATTGCTTCCACTATCTTCATCGCCTGCTGTGCAGTTTGCAGAATACGTGTTGTTTGCAGAGTAGTATTCGCCATCTACATATACTGCATCGGAGACAAATGTGCTGCGACGGTTTCGACTATTGATATATCGCTTCTCAAGTCTGTAGAGCTCCAACTTTTGGTTGATCATGTCGATAAGCTTAACCATGGTTGCGTTTGTATGGGTTGTGGGGCGTGGAGTGGTTGAGTGGGATTGATATCGCGGGAGAATTGGCCGTCAGCCAAAATGAAGGAGAAGAGAAGCGAGAGACTGAATAGATTGGTTGGTTCAGAGAATGTGAAGATTGATATCGGAAAGGATCGATAAATCGATTTTGGAGAGAGTCTTCTGAGCCCGTCAGAGGTGCTTCGTCCGTATAATCTGCGAAATGAATACAGGAATGGCTATTCTTATTCGCCAAGATCAAATATCAAACAAGTCGCGAGATTTCGTTTGTATAGGTGAATAGATGAATGAAGAAGTACAATATTTACAACAGTCGGTGAAATTCAAAACTTGGAGATGTTTATGTGCTTGTATATACTTCGAATGTGCGTCGAGTCAGAAATTCTCAAGAATAAATAGATGAACAGACCTTTACTTCACCGAGTTGTTGAGGCAAGACAGAAAGAAAAGAATACCTTCTGGTCCTTGGCGATAAGCCATATAGAAAGCTCTAGTCTCTACAAGTAAGTGTGTCCCGTAGCTCTTCATCCACAGATTTCTTACTTGCTTCTGCTTGCATTTCTGCACATTTATTGTATACCCTGAGATTTCCTCGAATTTGGATACTGCTCCATCCAAATTATCCGAAAATCCACAAGAAATGAGTGAAATACAAGGATTTTACATGAATTATCATTTTATTCATGACAGTCTAAGACAAATAAAGCTGCACTGATCCGATGAAAAGTGGACGCTTCTCATGGGGAGTGGCTCGGAAACTGGCATGGTCTGACCATTCAAACGGAAAGTATGGATCTTCGTCTAGTATCCAATAATATCAGATCATGATCGGAGGGTTAGACCGGAATAGTACAAGCTCAAAGGCACAATCAGCCGTTGGCACGTTTTCTACATTGAAAGTGGTCAGGGTAGTACAACTTTCTAAGCAGCCCCGGATGTTTCCCTAGAAGAATTTAAGAGCATGGAAGACGCCATCTGGACCCATCACTACATGATCAAAGCGTTGTCAAATCAAATTTCCTTTCGGGAAAAGGTCTAACTAAGTGCTAAAAAGGCTCTTGTCAGTCTCGTCTTCATTCCCCAGCCGACTTTGTGACTCGTTAGGTCTTTTTTTCTGGATTTAGAACCCGTCTTCCCGAGTAATTCTAAAGTGGGTGCTTGTCTGGATCAATTTTGTGCAGCCCCGAAAACAATCATCATCATGTTTATTCAATTCCATAAGTTGTACATTTGAAATCATGAAACAGATGTAAACAATGCACGTTAATGCGTTCACTTTGAAAGTTGATGCTTGGTGGTCTGTACTGTACAGTGGTTGAGGGGTAAATGTTATCCAGTGTTACGGGGGTTCGAAGCACACAAGAAAGTCTAGTCCCACTTGTATGCAGCCTCGATTGGTGGGACTTTAAATGTGAAAGGGGGTCTGCCCTGCGATATGTATGCATCTAGCCCATTCAAGATA
This sequence comes from Botrytis paeoniae, assembly GCA_004786145.1. Classification (NCBI taxonomy): domain Eukaryota; kingdom Fungi; phylum Ascomycota; class Leotiomycetes; order Helotiales; family Sclerotiniaceae; genus Botrytis; species Botrytis paeoniae. Next base: position 27,129 of record PQXI01000166.1, read on the forward strand.
ACAATTTCTTATCGATCAAATCTATCTGCTCTCCTCTTTCGAGACGTCGGGAATATTAACCTCTCGTTCTTTACCTTTCTCCGTTTCGGCAAAAAGAGTTTCTTGTACTATAATAATGGTGAGACAGAGCACACAATAATAAGAATGAAATAAGATGCTTACCACTCCAGAGATCAGAATATACCCCACCAGTATCAACCAGTTCTCTATGCGTCCCACTTTCAGCCACTGACCCCTCCTTCAGTACTATAATTTTATCGCTATCAAAGATTGTTCGAAGCCTATGGGCAACGAAAACGCTAGTCCTTGATTTCTCTTTCAAAATGCTGTTGATATTTTGCATGAGTGCCTGTTCCGTATGTGTATCCAATGCAGATGTCGCCTCGTCAAAGAATAACAGCGGAGGATCTTTCAAGATAAGTCTTGATACAGCCAATCTTTGCTTTTCTCCACCAGAAATCATCATTCCCCGTTCACCAACCATGGTTTTATATCCATCGGGGAGCGTTGTGATAATGCTATGAATCTTTGCACGTTGTGCTGCTTCTTTGACTTTTTCGTCAGATGCCTCCAAATTACCATATCTGATGTTGTGTTCAATGGAATCATTGAAAAGTGGTGTGTCTTGAGGAACGACGCCAATGGCTCTCCTCAGTGACTCCAGACTCACATTTCGGATGTCTTGGCCATCAATTAAAATTCTTCCCTCTTGAACATCATAGAAACGGAATAAGAGTCGCAGGACTGTTGATTTTCCACAGCCACTAGGTCCAACAATAGCAATTTTTTTGCCAGCAGGAATGGTCATGCTGAGATTCTTCAGGATCGGACGGTTTGGATGGTAACCAAAGGTTACATTCTCAAATGTGATCTCGCCACCTTTAGTTAGCTGCAGGGGCTTCGCATTCGGGGCTTCCCTGACAGCCACATTGACCTTTTGCAGGTTGAAAAGAGTTTCCATGTCCAATAAGGATTGTCGAAGTTCTCGGTATACTGATCCAAGGAAATTTAAGGGAACCGAGAGTTGAAAGACCAATTGGTTGACCATTACAAGATCACCCACTGTCAAGTTTCCTGTAGCTACACCATCTGCAGCTAAGTACATCATGGCAGTTAATGCACTTGAGAAGATCAAATTTTGTCCACTATTGAGGAATGCTAAAGATGTTGCGACCTTGATGGATGATTTTTCATAAGCTTTGAGTGCCTGGTCATATCTACCAACCTCGTATTTCTCGTTATTGAAGTATTTGACTGCCTCATAGTTGATCAGAGAGTCTACAGCAACTGTCGAACCTTTATTATCAGCGGCATTGGCGGCTCTTCGGAATTTTGTTCTCCAAGCAGTAGTCGAGATGGTAAATGCTGTATATCCCACCATGGTGAGGGCTGTGATAGCCGCGAATTTGGCACCATATTGATAGGTCAAGATACCGCAAACCATGGATATCTCTAACACTGTCGGGAAAATGTGGAAAACCATGGATGTAAGCAAGAAGCTAATACCTTTTGTACCACGATCGATAGCTCTAGTCAATCCACCGGTTTGCTTCGAGAGATGGAAATTGAGATCGAGTCTTAATAGATGATCAAAAACATTGCAAGCTACCCTCCTAATAGCCTTTTGGGCAACGCTAGCGAAGACAGCATTCCGTACTTCTTGAAACAAAGTAGCTCCAATTCTGGTAAGTCCATAAGCCAATATCATCGATCCGGCAACGGTTGTAGCTGTGCCTCCAAGAGCAGCAAAATCAACATTCATAGCATCGACAATGCTTTTGAAGTAGAAAGGTACTTGCACATTCAACACTTTAGCTCCAACTAGCAACCCGAGGGATAATCCAACCCGAACTCTTGTTCCCATATTGTCTTTGGGCCACAAATACTGTGACATCTCTTTTATAATCGCCCAGTCCGCCTTCCTTTGCTCCTTATTTGTTTTATCATCAAGGGCCAATGGATCTTTTCTTGCCGTTGTCGGTATGGCAAGAGGAGCTTTTTTCGCAGTCTCAGGCGTCGTCCCAGGTATATCGTCCGCTGATTTTGCATTTCTTAGAGATTGGCTCTGGATAGCACTGCCTTTGGGAATGTCTTTCAACGGTCGATTGGTGCTTGTGAATACCCTGAGGCCTACCCCCGGCTGTGCCCATCGTGGATGTCGCAATGAAGCTTTTGCATATATGCAAGAAGCTCCATGGAAGCTATGTAAGCTTCGGAAGCTCATCGTAAACCAAATCTATTCTCACTGCCCATAGATCATCGACTGCGCATGCCTCAGCTATTCCAAAAAGACCCCCATGTATAAAGTTGTAGTTATCGATAAGGAATCAACAAACAGCCAGAATTTGGAAACTTGTTCAATATGGAAATGCGGTTAAATGGAATTTGAAAGAAGCACAATTGAAAGGGATGTCGTTCTCTTTTATCGAAAGAGAATGAGATATGGATGAGTTACCTACTAGAAATTCACCAATTTATAGAAAAAGTTCGTGAGCACCACAATGTACGAAGCTATTACGACATTTCATGTTGCAGCCTCGCCTAAGGATTAACACGGCAGCTTTTCCGAACGACAACGGAAGCCCCTCTCTTTTTTCCCTTTGAACATCAAAGAGGAACAGCAGTCATGATTTCACGATCATCTGTAAGCCGCGTTGCTCGTGGTGCGCGGCAGCTCCGTTCAGTTAAGAATACGCCTGCCGCATGTAGAAATTTTCAAATCAGCGCATCGGAAGCTCCCTTGGATGGCGATCTTTTAAGCAAGACTCTTGATTCTACAGATCCTGCTGGTATGTTCAAGCCTCGCAATGATAGTGAGGCTGAATACTAAAATAAGTGTTACAGATGCAAGATTTGAAGTCATTGGAGCGCCCTACTCTCTTCTTTCAGTCTCATTGTCCGCATCACAAACATTATACACCCGACGAGGAACGTTGGTTGGAGTGAGCGGAAAAGCAGAAAATGTCAGCATGCTCGAGGTGAAAGCACTAGGACAGGAAGGATGGCTTGCTGATATATTGGGTAGGCCCAATCAACATTATCGATCCTTGAACCATTTCGACGAGCCCCTCTCGGAATTCCTTTCCTATATCAAAAAGTCTCCTCGACGAGTCCCATAAAAGCACTGGTGTCAACGAAGAATCCGATCACATCTATGGAGGTATTGCATTTGGATGGAAGAGAAGATTGGATGGTCACTCAGAGAGATGCATTGCTAGCTTGGACTGGCCATAGGCTATCTGTTTCACCGACAATGAACAGAAGTATGAGTATCGCCCACTGGGGAAACACACAAATTACAGGCAGAGGGCTTGTGGCTTTGGCTGGAGCAGGTCGAATCTACGAAATTACCCTGAAAGAAGGGGAGGAATTTGTCGCACATCCAGGAAATGTCGTGGCGTACACAATGAACCAAAATCTACCTCTTCCCTACCGATTAAAGGCCTCGATCTTAAGATTACAGGTCCCAACCTTGGGATTCAGTAAGCTATTGCCAGACATCAAGTTCTTTAGGGTTATGCAACAAACAGACTCGTGGAATTTTGTGAAGAGGATAGCTTTCACCCTGAGGACTGCAATGAGAAGGACTATCTGGGGTGATAGGCTATTTTTACAATTTAGAGGGCCAACTACACTCTTGATGTCTACAAGGGCGACAAGGATTAGCGACGTTTTGACGAATAAAGATATCAATGAAATTGCGGATGCTCCACCGGGTGCCGTAACGGAAGCTATTGAATTGGCAAAAGAACCCAAGTCAATTTCACAAGTTACGAAGCAAATTAGGGATGTACCGACTGGATTTCATTATGCGGAGGTTAATAAAGTTGGGAAAGTGAAGTTTGAAGATGCTCCTGCGAGGTAGTAAGGAAAGGATGGTGTATCAGTAGTGGAAAGGGACAAAATGTACGAGTAGGTCCATATTCTGGACGGAAGAGGGGGCAAAAAATATACGAATATGATACGATACCTCAACCAAAGTATGCCACTGCTCGTCTACCATATGTCTGCTTGAGAAAATGTGATCCTTTCTTTGTGCGCTTAGATTATGCTGAAGTCAGCCTTCGCCTAGACTCGTTCTACTGTCCTTACAATCTACAATTATTCCTCTGGTGAGTCGCATATGGCTCCCATTCTGATTTCATAATCCAATTTCTTATCCCAAAGACATAAATATCTTATAAAAGCCATGATCATTCCCAATAATTGGGTATATCGAGTCTTAGGCCGTATTGATATCGATGGGGACAAATACTCGGTCCGTGTAGCTTCTAAGTTTTAATCTTGGCATCATGGAAATTTTTGGAGATTTGAGGAGGTTTGAAATTGGGAGAAGAATGAATAATCTTTCGCTGCCGTTGCACCCTTGGATTTCGTTGCTATAGATACACCACAGTTATTGGTTCGCTCATCATCGCTGCTTCCTTCCGCCGACAGTGTTGTATAGATCAAACAACTAGTTTGGACTTATCCTTTTCAATATTATATGGCTTGATTGTTGGGAATTTTTGCACATTGGTTCTGTGTCATTTCTTCACCATTTTGATCTTGAGCTTTTCCTCGCTGTATCTCGCTTATTGATGTTTCTACAAGCCCTTTGCTACGTGAAATCTTCTGCTTGGTTATGAGTTCTATTTTTTTGACGTGAGTAACTTACCATTGTCTTGAGCCGTAATGCAAAGGTTTGTGTCTTTCCATGATTGCAGAACGATTATGATGGAACAGGGGATAGCAAAGGCCTAGGTATTTTACCAATCAGGCAAAAATAAATCGTAGATAATTATCCCATTCACTCTATTACCAAAATTCACCTACATTCATTAACTCCACTATATTTCCAGTCTTTCCTCGCTCGCAGCTCAAAGGTCCTAGGCTCAGACATTTAAGTCGTGTCAGAAACATACAATTTTTAGTCAGAAAAGTGACCGAAGATAGCCAGACTTTCCAGAGAAGTCTGGAAAGAAGTTGAGCAGTATGAGTTAGTACCGTGCAATTTTCTTTTCACCTACTTCCCATATTCTACGACTCAATATGGATTTTCAACTTCTTAGATACGTAAGTTGGTGAATTGATATGGAGCACTATGTATAAAGAGTTCAGCGACAATAATTGTTAACTAAATAAAGATTGTTATGAACAGCAGAAATGCTTCACTATTGCTGTCGAGACTGTGTTCGACTCCACTAGGGAGACTTTGGATTATCACACCTTTTCCCACTTAAGTTAGCTATGGAGTACGAAACAAGAAGCACAGCGTCACGAATCGTATATCAGATACCATCAAATGTTCCTTCTGGACTTCTAATGCTTTTGGCGCATTTAGTCTTTGAGAAAATCACTTCTTTTTATATATGTCACCCACGCTAAAGCCTCAGCAATCGTTTGCCGCCGCGGAACGCAGAGTTCAATTTTGCTGGGACGGGGGTTGAGCGATTTCAGACCTCGCATCGATAAGAATGCGCTGAGTTATAAGTCGCAACACCAAGATGGAAACCAACAACGAGTACCTCGCTATCAAATTCAGTTTAGACCAAAAGCATGAAAGCCACAGCTGACACTAAAAATACACTTCACAATCTCTGGCTGTACCCTAGCTTTGTTCTACTCTATTCTACAGCTATGGATCAAGCTGGGCAGACATTAACACGTGCTCGTAATCACGGTTTCTCTATCAAACGGAATGCAAGTAATGTCTTTAAAATTCAAGGTCTGAATTGGTAGGAATGTTTAAGTATGCCGAAATTTCGGAGATCGCAAAGGCATGGTTTTGGGGGTCGTTTTGGCAAGAGATTATGGTCCAGAGTGTGGGAATGATATCATCTCTTCATGAATGGGCGACGAAAATGTTTGAGATGCGGTGATGCTTTACGCCTTCTGGTTGTTATTGTTATTGGGGTAGTTTCTTGGAGAATTAATAAAATTAAAGTAGGTAGAGAAATGTTATGATTAATGTCTGGGGTTTGAGATCTGGAGTTTGGACAGATATGGAAGATTGATGATAGGGGGGTATTATGGGGTATTGAGAGGGGAGGATAGAATTGAGAACCTAGATAGAGAGAATGTGTGTGCGTATGGTAGGAATTCTCTCGGGAATTGGATATCATGTCATGAGATGCTGAGATAGTGAGATGATGATATGATGATATATATTTACAATCTTTATCTGTGTTCGCTGTTGTCGTTGTCGTTGTTGTTGTGTATGCGTTACTGATGGTTAGATGAAACTATCTAGGTAGATTCTCTGTATATACGACGACCGCCGTGTCTCGTTTCTACATAGATGAGATGGATGATCTAGAATAAACCGGCATGATAGCTGCAGCACTTATCTATAATGAATATACTGCAGTTGGTCACCTATATGCTGCACTGTTCTTTGATGCATAATCCTATCGAGTTAGTGGGAGGGATTGGGTGCTTGGTGTTTATATATTTAGTTAGGAACTCATATAAGATTTGGGGGATTGAGCTCAAAGACCTAGATATTTTGATTCACTATATTTTCATTTATATTATTAACTAGAAATATAGGTAGTCCTTACCTAGGTACTCTTTCTATTCTTAGTAGACTGCCTAACTACCTACCTACCTTCAGATCTCTCATCTATATAATCTGTCATTCTCATCATCTTCTTTCCTATCAAACAAGTATACCAAATTTACGAATTAATCACTGAGGAGTGGTGGCTGTGGAAATCATATATTATTCATCGAAAATAGGTCGCTCGATTCTAAAATGATTTCAGAATCAAGGTACACGATCAGAAGGGAAGATATACTCTGAAAGAACCCAAAATGAGACAGAATGAGTGACGGTGTGAATCGGGATATGGGATTTGTTGTCATTTTGTTAGACTTTTTACTATTGTTGAATTCGTTTACTGTTAACGGTTTGGCGGATATCTGGGTACTGGCAGTGTAGTTTTTATATCTATCGAGTAAAGCTGGAAATATTTATGGCAGTCATTACGTCGCTTATCCCCTTCTTTGTTTCTTTTGTTTTTTGTTCTAGCTTGACGGACTGGGAGGTCGAACCTTCGGAACTTCTCCTGGCCGGTTTATTTCTTCTTCGAGAGTCTATGAGGTTGGTGGTCGGGTAGAAGCCTTCCTTTTATAAGTTTATCAGGGGAAAATTACTTATCCTGACCTAGATAGATACGCATCGATCTCTAGTTTTCTCCCTCGCTTGAGTACTGGTGACTCAATATGTTTCCGGAGTAAAATAATCACCTACCTAGTTGTATAAGATCTCTTATTCTCACTCTTCAAATTCCCTATTTGAGTAAACAATAAACGATGCCAATTAGGTTGTTGATGTTCTCGAGTGCAAGGAGTCTTCAGGATAGGAGTTCTTTTTATGGTTGATCTTTGGTAGGTTGTGGAGCTCTTGTTAGTGTCGTTGTCGTTGTTGGGGTTGAGATGAGATAAGATAAGATGCAATAACGGTATGAAAGTATCAATTTTCAGAATCCGTGACGATTAAATCTGTGAGATCTGAAGGGTAGAGTGCTCGTTTCTATTCTAGCAGTTCGGTGGGTTGTTGATATGTTAACTTCCCATCTCTAGAACGTACCCTGAACGTTAACATCACAAGTTTAGGCATTATCTTTGGAGTCAATGGGATCTTTGAGATTATCTCTTTATATTGGGAAGTCGAGTTGTCTGACATGACGCTATTCTTATTCACTGCCTACTTTTCGTGGTTTGCTTACTTTGCTGCTTCTCTCTCAACTTCGAGCTTTTTATTCACTGCATTCACAAGTATTACTTGCTCTAGACCGCTCTACAAAGATGTTATACTCAGGGATAAGCATAAAATTCAAGGCGAGGATAACACACTCATCTACAATATCCTCTGATGGGGTTAGAACTACTCAAATCTTATCGGGGAAGTAAAAGAAGCAAACTGCCCATGTTATGATTATTTGTGTTTTCAATAATGATTATAGAACACCTCTCGTTCTCATTATCTCGTACATCTGGATCCTTCCCGTATTTATTCGAACAAAGAGCTCCCGCTATCAAATTATTAGAGCCCACCCTTCAGTATCTTCCAAGAGTGCATGGTGATATACCGAGCTCGAGATATACCTGCCGAGCCAAGAAAGAATAGACAGTTGAGGCCAAGCTCTTTTGCCAGAATATTCAAAAATAGAAAAACAATAAGAAGCTCTGGCCTATGCAACGGTGAATGCAAAAGGTGCTTAAACATTATTGGTGCCGTCCCATTGAGCCATATTAACTGAAAATGCGTCAATATGCATGCCTCGGGAGAAGGGGATGTTGAATATGGTTTATAAATCTCTCTCCTTCCTGTTTTCCTCACCCAAGCGTTCAATCTTAGTGAATGCCGAATGGTGCGGATCATTAGTACCTTACCCATCGATGACATTGGTATATTTCTTGAACCTAGATTCCTCGGGTTTGGCTATTTCCTCCTGCGTTGAGTTCTTACTCATCCGTAATTCATTGCCGGCGAAAGCTGAGACAAACTGCTGTCTTCGAGATAGTAAGGAGTTTAGCTTATGCGGCAGCGAGAGAATTGATCTCAATCCTCGGATGAGGTATGTGGCGCTCCTATACCGATACAACTATTAAAACACACGCATACATAAGGAGTAAAAGTAGCCTTTTAGCAGACATGTCGTTTAGAGCTCTCTGAAAATACTGACATCTATCTCTGCGAAATTTAGTAAGATACGCTAATTGGAGTATCAGAAAGCACTTTGAAACCTCCTGATTAATCCTCGTATCTACCCAATTCCTGTCGCGGATGTCTAAGCCTGCCTGAAAGCTCTCTATGGTCATGATATGTTATTTCCAATTTCCATGTGTATAATCTGTGTGGAATTCAATCTTGGCATGACTTACTTATCGACTTGACGATGGGAATTTAGGAGGGCAATTTCCTCTAAAATTTTCCTTATAAAAAGAACTTCATCGATTGATGGGTATGCTATGGAATAGTATTCTCAGCTTGTCCACTTTGAATCCACATCATGGAAGTGGTAAGAGGCTGTTGAATTCAAGATATTATTATATAAGAAGCCGTAAGAAGATAAGCCAATTAACTACTTACCAACCAACCAAAATAACAATGAACCCATTAGGAGACAAGTGTCTAAGAAAACAAAACAAATCAATCTTCGACATTATTGAAGCTTTTGTTTGAGATTCCCCCTCTCTTCGGAGTAGGGGTCGCCCTATCATCGCTTGTTCATTCTTACCATCGAACCCGCAAAGTACTACCTCTTTCTGTCATATTTCGAGAGAGTAGCTGGATATGACAACGAGTGGGTAGTATGTACATAGTAATCTGAATAAGTTTTGCTTCCACTGAGAGTTTGAGCTGGAATATTTGTCCCTCTTGCAATCCCCAATATGCACAATCAATCTCAGCAAAGCGAGGACGTCTTGAATTTTTACGTCACTCTTATGTTATGCTTGATAAACTTCGGAGGAAGACCCAGGGAGTAACTCAAATTTAGTATTGGTGTTCCCATGGATGTTTATATAACAACGCATCGATCTTCTGATGCGTTGGATTCCGCATTACTCACTTGAGCCTGTTTTGACTCTTGAGACTAAGAAAATCTGGTCTGCGTGCTTACTGTGTGGAGAGGAGTATGAGAATTTGTGGTTAATATTGGATGTTTTATTCCATACCTCCTCCGATTTCGCCTCGAGGCATGGGCAGGATGTTGAGTTAAAAAGGGGTGGGCAGACATTAGCATCTTTAGTGGACCATTAATTAGAAAACTGCATGGCAGATTCTGCCATGCCGCTATGGAATTCTCTGCTGTAGTCTACTACCTGGGCTAAGAGTGCACTATCTATTTATTCATCTATTCCACCGGCTCTCCACTATTTCATTCATTGCTCCAGTATCTATCTTCATAACGAGGAGGGCAAAAAAGTTACGAATGGCTTGAGATCCCAGGGTGTTGATTGACATGGATATAGATGCATACAATGGAAGATGGTCTAGAAGTCAAACTTGGGCAGACTTCAACAACGGAACTCAGGAGACGACAAAGAAGCCTGAGAACTTTTAATGCCATGTGAGATAGAAACGAAAGAGGACCCTTGATCCTTATATAGATATCTGTTTCGATAAATAAATCTCCAACCTACCAAAAATAACAGAAACTGGATTACCCTTCCATTTTAGAGGCATAAATACACATCTGCTGTTTCTGATATAATGAGTGATCTGTATCATTCCCTACTTCCTATTTCTCATTTTCTATTCACTATCCCCTCAACCATTTCCTCCCATCTCCAATTCCCTCACCTCTTTCAATCCCTCCCTCACCATCTCTTCTCCCTTAATTTCCCTTTTCCAACTCTCTTCTTAGACCCTCCTTTCTTCTCTTACCATCCTCTCACTCTTCTCTATTCCCTTCTTATTTTACTTTCACTGTCCTCTTATCTTCCTCTCCTCTCCTCTCCTCTCCTCTCCTCTCCTCTCCTCTCCTCTCCTCTTCCTCTCCTCTCCTCTCCTCTCCTCTCCTCTCCTTTTCCCTCATCTCTTCTTCTCTCTACTCATCTCCTCACATCTCAAAAATTATTCCTAGTTCCTAATTCCCAACAAGCATACCTACCCAGATAACCCACATCTCACCACCACCACAACAACAATAGAAAAATTTAAACATGAGTATTAATCACAATAGCAATTATCAAATCATCAATCCAATTCACCTTGAATTGCCCAAGTAGATATCAAGAGATTTAATGCTTAACACCTCTTCCGGATTCTCCATAGCCTATTACTTATTCCTCAACTCCTGACTCTCCACCTCCAACCAAAAAAGAATCTCCTCCCCTCTCTCTTCTTACTTTCTCCTTTTCTCCTATACCCTATCTATATCCTACCTATACACCACACACCATGCCCCTCAGTTCTATACCCTCCAACCCATCCGATCATCAACCACCATCTCATCAATCTCTCAAACCACTAATTTACAAATACTACCACATCCATCCCCCTACATACCTACATATGCACATCAACATCAACATCAACATCAACATCAACATCAACATCAACATCAACATCAACATTAACCTCCGCATCCCAATCCCAGTCCCAGTCCCAGTCCCAGTCCCAGTCCCAATCCCAGTCCCAATCCCAAACCACTAGTTATCTACCGCCTACCTATTCAACTCTTCAACTCTTCAACTCTTCAACTAGCTACTTAAATACTTCAAGCACTTCACTTCACTTCACTTCACCTCACCTCACTATATCCATATCATACTATATCACACTATACCGCACTACACCACATTACACCTATCATTATTCTATTACTAATAATATCACACACACACACACACACACACACACCATCAAAACAAACACACCACTCCCAAAACTTCATCAAACATCAAGATGAAGAAAAAAACAAAAGGAACATTTCAATTGACTTTAATATACTACTCCACTACCTAGGTACTTCCTACTTCCTACTTCCTACCACCCTCATCCACCAAGTACTCTCCTCACTATCTCCTTTTTTCTCATCACTCTCTTCTTTCTCTCTTCTCCATTCTTCAATTCCCCTTCTCTCATCTTCACTATCATTATTACACTAGTCAATTTCCTCAAAACCTTCCTACCTAACCACCCACCCACCCATCCATTTATTATTCACTCAACTACCAAAAAAACCAACAAGCAATCCAGTCCCCAACTTCGCAGTAAAACCTTCTATATCTCTTTCCCATATCCTTTCCCTTTCCTTCCCTTTCATTCCAATCTCCCATCTGCTTCTCAAATATCTTACCCCAAATCCATGTATTAACTATCCATGCAACACCAACACCAATCTTCCCTCCCTCTCTCCATCTCATCTTCTCAATCTGTCTACCTCCCACAGATCCCCCCAAAAATACAAGGAGTTCAGTTGTAGTGTTATGCGTTTGTTTATTGTGTAGTGCGAAGTACGTAAGGTGGGGTATATTGTATGAATCTCGCATAAACTAGGAAAGGAAAAAGAACATCGAAAAAGGAGATAAAAGATTAGAACCGCAGTTATTTTTTTAAAAAGTCGATAAGTGAAAAAAAAAATTGTTGAAAGGACAGGACGGTATGGATTTTTGTTTTTTTTTTCAATAACATTGATTAAATGTTTGAAAGTGTATCGTAGAATTGATGCCTATTTGGAAAATTCAATCTTCCTAATTTGGCGAAAGAGTATGTTCTTCATATGCTCATTCTACCCCACGCCTATACACATAAACACCATGAACCCTTATAAAACAGGGACTGATACCCAAAGCAGAACGACCATGTGTTGTAGTCACAAATAATAGAAAAAGGGAGTTAAGGACCGAAAACGCCGAAAAGGATTGAAATTGAGCTAAATAACATTGAAAACTCGTCGTTCGTCACATTGATTTAAATGTGTTGTAATGTAGCTGTTTACTCATGCGTTGGTAACCTTGAACAGAACGTTAGTATATTTTCAAGATATCAAATATAAAGTGATTTAATATACCTTGAGGATTCTCCTTGAGTAATCTTGGTTATCAGCGATACTACCATCACTCATTCTTCTATTGGCAAGAGTAGGGTCAAGTCGAGTATCGGTAAACGAAGCTCCACCGCTACTGCTACTGATAGGTGATTTACCACCAGTGACAAAGTTATTGACTGCTGCATTTCTTCTATATTCCTCTTCGACTTCACGTCTCTTTCTGTTACGCATAAATATGAAGATACCTCCAGCGATAGCAGCAGCAACCAATACACCGACAACGACGCCTGCGGCGATGCCAGCTTTATTTGGACCGGATGATTTCTTCTCAGCTAGTGCGGAAGCTGAACTTGATGCTGCTGCTGCATCGGATGCTTGAACTGTAACGGTTTGACCTAAGATTATTGTTAGATTAGAAATGACGGTAAAAGAATCAAAAAGCCTTACCTCCTACTGTGACGACAGATGGTACGATGGATGTGGTTTGAGTGGCAGTATTTGACGATGCTGCTGCTGCTGCTGCTGAAGATGATGAAGCTGAAGATGGATCATAATTTGGTGCTGAACTTTCGGTACCCGTAAGATAAACAGACCAATAAAGTTTAGTACCACCACACATTTCCGTATCAATACCAGCACAAGGACTATTACATTTCGTATCATCGACGAGATCTGCTGCTGGAGGGAGATCATCACCACACCAACACTCATTACTATTGTATGTTGCTTGAACGGCGTAATCGGCAGGTACACATTGTGTTTGACAATATCCTTTACTGTTGTATGTATATGATGAATTTTTGGTCAATCCGTCACCCGATGAGAAACATCCTTGATATGTTAAAGTTTTGTATTGTCGAGGGATGATATCAGGAGATGGTGCAGCGATTGCATTGCCAACCAACGCGGTAGCAGCGATAAAAGCGAGAGTAGATATCGACTTCATGATGAACGAATGGACGATATTTATTTGGCCTTGGCCTTTATTTCGTTATATTTTGATTGAAATCGAACGATCTGTCGCGATGGCGATGTCGATATCGATGAGGTAGGTCTATGGTGGGATATTGTTCGTGTGGTGAATGTTATAAGGTTGGTTTCGATAACTCTTGTGTTGGGATATTGAGACGGTCTTTTGATTATGACCAGCGAGAGTGAAATAACCAATCTAAAGTAGAAGAGTTATTTTGTCGAAATGAACGAGAGTGAATCGACGACGGATGTTTAAATTGCGAAAAGATTGTATTGTATCGTAATTTGTTTAATGTGTCGAATGATTAAAAAAGGAAGAGGTTGGAAAATTTGATGACTGGACTGAATTGAATTTTTCCTTTCTGTTGATGTTTGTTTTCGATATGGTTTAGAGGAAGGAGAGAAAGAGGACAGGCCAATAGTCTCCTGTTTCGTCCGTTGTTGGATGAATAGAGTGTAGGTGTAGAGGGTTGGAAGAAAAAAAAGACGGGCGATGCTGGAATGAAGGTTGTAGAAAAAGGCCGCAAGCAATAAAAGTAAACGAATGTTTGGGTGGTATTTTAGAAACAAGAAGGAATGAAAAAAAAGAGTAAGAGTAAGAGTAAGAGAGAGAGAGAGATAGGAAATCAACACAAGAGAATGTAAATCATCGAAAACGATCGTTTGAATTATTTTTTTGAGTAATTGATTCTTACGACGTGAACGATGAAGAAGATTTCAGCAATTTTAGATTTTCCTTTTCGTAGATATCAAAAAAGGGATTGGTTGATTGATTTGTTGATTAAGGAGATGAAGATGGGATGGAGGGTGGATTGAGGGAGAGAATGATGAGTAGATAGGTTTGGGTGGTAGATGCAAGTGGTAGGGTTAGCTACTCTGTGGACCGTTAGTAGTGTGAGTTGAGTAAGCGTGGGAAATATGTGTACGTGCGTGCGTGTGCTTGAATTTACCTAGGTAGGTATAATTAGGAACTTGGAAGCGGTTTGATTTATGAATGAATGGATGGATGGATGGATGGATGGATGGATAAAAAAAGAGGAGTTTTTTGAATGGATTGAATTGAATTAAAATTGAATTGAATTGAATTGAATTGAATTGAATTGACCAAAGGGTTTTACATTTCTCACCTCTCTTCTCCTTGAATAATTGATTTTATTACAAAGATGAAATTATTATTATTATAAATTGTGCGTGTGTGTATAGGTATAGGTGAGAGTCTGGTGAGGTAAAGAAAAGTGGGAACTGGGTATTTTGAGGGGTGAAGATGAGGATGAGAGTAAAATGTAGGTATGATACTAGGAACACTACCATACTACCATACTACTGTACTACTACTGTACAATGTACGGGAGTAACGGGCTAGTATCTGAGGTACCTGAATGTACCTGAGTATCTCTTCTTTAGTCGATGAAAATGAATGGATATAAGTGGTTGATATGCTTCAAAGTGGATACGTGCGTACATATAAGTGGAGAATGCATTTTTAGTATGCTTAGGATTATTTAGGCTGAGGTGCTCAGATACCAGGTAGGAAGGATGATTTCGTTGGTGGATTCACTGAATGGGATTGGTTTAATCATAATCAATTAATTTTACATTGCAGTCTTCGCTTTTCTTGCTCTTTTTTGGTTGGTGAATGGCTTTTCAAAACGAGTACAGACGGTTAAGGATCCAAGAGTACTAAATCAGGATGGACCAGACAGGTAGATACACAAGGAATGATGAGTCAGTTAGATTCATTGCATTCATTGCATTCATTGCATTCATTGGTTTAATATCTATCCATCATCGTATGTACTTGTCAAGACTCAAAAGACTTCTACCAATATGGAGTAATCCTTGATTTGACTTTTAACCTTTCCATTCACTACATTGCACTTATTAATCCATTATCCGTTGCTTGGATTCTCTCTGGTTAATCTTTTCCTTCTTTTATTAATCAATGCCATTTTAGCACTTGAGTCGAAGTAACACATGTAAGACGCGTTGGAACTGTGTTTTGCTTTACTGCTCGCTCACTCACTCCCTCCCATTTCTTCATCAACACTGCTATAGGAATAAAACCGTGTATTGTACAAACAAACCACTTCATCATATAATCACCCTCTGACATGGAGGACCGACTGTTCTACCCACCCTCCATGAACCGTCCCTCATGTTCCATTTCCTCAAGGGTACACACGGTACGATAACTGGATCTACTCGCGTGGAGTGAAAAATGTCATTTAAGGCAGAGATGTGGACAATTATCTACCTAGCTTCAAAAGACATCGTGGCTTGGTTTGCATATGGGAAATTACCATGAGCTGGGATTCTCCGTATTGTCAGACAATCATTTTTGATTTTTCATAAGAACCTTGTGCTTGCTCACATGATACACATATATGTTGATGTATAAAATTGTTATTTCTTCAACGCACTCTTCACTCCATTAGCTAATAATTGCTTCAGAATGAACCATCACCATCATCACCGTCACCCAAAAAAACAGGGTCCCAACACCCAAACG
Organism: Botrytis paeoniae; assembly: GCA_004786145.1. NCBI lineage: Eukaryota > Fungi > Ascomycota > Leotiomycetes > Helotiales > Sclerotiniaceae > Botrytis > Botrytis paeoniae. Next base: position 43,098 of record PQXI01000166.1, read on the forward strand.
ATTTATCTTTAGAAATGATCGCTGCCTCCCCTGTCATTATCACCAAGTATTAGTATTCACAAATACTCCGTAGGTACCGTACTCTATATTCAGATACGAATCACTCAATCTGTTTTTGGAAGAAATAAGATCTAGGTATTCCCGTCTTGGAGATATGTTGATGTTGAGAGTCTTTCGATGAATGGTTTTGTTTATTACCTGGCTCTGGTGCTTTGCTGTTTGTAGAGATGTATGTATATCATGATAAATTGAGAAATTCCAGACCTTTTCTTAACTTCTCGTTTCTCCTTTTTCCCGTTAAGTCTTGATATATCACTATTTCCTATTATCTACATACTAGACATTTATATATCTAGAACATATGTGAAAAAGGTATGAATATTTACCTTCCTTTCCTTTACTTGGATTCATATATTGTGTATACTTTTTAGATTTGTATATACTTTGATTGAATAGCTTATAGACACTTTTTACATTCTATTTACCCTAGGAAGATAGATAGCTTGAAATTTACACATCTCAGCTCAGCTACGTACTTGATAGCTTGGATACCTCCTCCCTCACTCCCTCCCTCAAGGGATGTAATGACAGCACGAGAAATAGTTTATACACCAGTCCCCATCACATAGCTATCCTACCTCCCTACACTACACTACACTACACTACACTACACTACACTACATCTCACTATGCATGACATGACATTAGTCACCTACCTAATCACCACACAACTAGTCAGGAACCCCCAGGCACGCGACCGAAACTCCACGATCAAGAAAAAGTTAAACCGTAGCTAAGAAGAACGCATCACCATTCACCCCGAAGCATCCGAGGACTTCCTTTTCAGCGAAGAATCCGCCGAGTACGTACTACGTAGTCGAGAAAGGTCGAGAAAAGTCGAGAAAAGTATAACCTTATATTGGATATTGGATGTTTTTGACATGTGCGCATTGGTAATGAATATTGGATATCTATCTAGTAGAAGTATATTTATAGAGTACATATATCTATACATATAATACATATACATATACATCTACATCTACATACCCAAACCGATATTCTCAACAACATCACCTACCCAGGCTCCTAGGTATCTTTCCTTCATACTCCGTAAAGGAAAGAAACAAACAAAAAAAGGGATCGAAAATGAGTACCTAGTAGTTTGTTGATCCGGATTACGTACCGGTAAGATGATACCGTGCCGGGACTTACGAAGTACCTACCTACCTACCTATAAGCTTGGATCTTTTTAGCTGGGGCTAGATTCTAGATCTCTTCGCAATAATATGTACGGAGTACGGAGAATCGGTTTGGAGTATAGTATAGAGCACGAAATATGAGATGTGAGATGTGAGATGTGCAAGACAGACTGATGGATTCGGGAATTTTAAGGAAACTGTGTGAGTGATAATCATAGATGGATGGATGGATGGAGGGATGATTTGAAATTTTGTTTGTTTGTTTGTGGATGGATGATTGATTGATGTATTGATTTGATTTGATGATACATACGGACTTCGGGAGGAAATAGAATCTAGGCTCCGGAATCGAATCGAATCGATTCACATCTTCTTACCGATTCTGTTCAGTTTGTAGGGAGAGAGGGGGGGAGATGAATGAATGGGTATGTATGTATGTATGTATGTATGTATGTATGTATGTATGTATGTATGTATGTATGTATGATCTTGCAGATGAGGTGAGTCTAGACCTTTCCCTCCCCCTCCAAAAAGTCTTTTCTGGGAAATTTCTGGCCTTGGGAGATTAGGTCCCAAGACGCTGGATGAGATGAGATGAAATGATGAATTTTTACGATGTATAAATGCATACCTCTGATGAAGATAAAAATAAAAATACATACATACATACATAGACCATTTTCTTCTCCTGATTCGGATTCGGATTTTTGATTATTGTTATTGTTCTTTTGGAGTAATTGTGAGGTTTAGAGTTTGAATCCTTTTTGATGGTTCCTATCTAGATAGATAGTTTGATTTTGGGTTGGTCTCACTATGCGAGTATTTTGGTAGGTAGGTTGGCGATGGGTAAATATACTAGGCAGTCTTTGGGGTATTGGATTGTTCTTGTTGGCTTTATCTTATTTAGGTAGGTATCTGGGTGTGAGGTTTTGGATCGATAGGTAGGCAGATGGTAGATATATAGATGTAGATAAATATAGATGGAAAGGTATGGGAAAGGAAAGGTACGTTGTGTTGTATTGTATTGTATTGAATTGCACTTTTAGATTCAATCAGGAAGACACAAGCCAAAATCTCTTTCTATCGTATTTCATCCTTCCTACAAGTATTTCTTGAAATTCACACATCCCTTGAATTACCTAATAAGGTTGATCGATTTGATCCTTTGATGAAATAATGAAACTTGCCTCTTGATCTACTTACCAAAATACCTAACCTCCGATTCTATCCTATCCTACACCATCATATATCCTTCTTATACCTTACCATCTTATTCAACTTTTCTCTCCCTTCTTTTTCAAGAAGCCTAAGTTATATCACGATACGACACATCACCATACATACAATACAAAACATCAGATTGAATCCGATTTCTAAGAAATCGGTCGCTTGATCGCTCGAGCGGGCTTGGTAATGAATGGATTCCTTCAAAGCAACAGCCACACCTTCAAATCGAACCCTCGAACCCTCGAACATTCGAAAGGATGAGATGGAGATGGGACGGGTAGCATGGAATGATGAATGTGGCTTTCTTGGCTTTGAATTGAGAATCTTCGATTACAAATTTTGGTTACGTGAATGAATACTACTGGGTATGGTATACGAAGTCCTGGAGTGTGTGATTGTGATTATGATGGCGAGATCGGTTGTGCTGTTGTATATGTGGGAATCGATAGGTATGGATGATTTGATATGAAATGTATGGACTAGTAGGTATAGAATCAACATCAACATCAACATCCATAAACTCACCACACACATCTCCTCCTTCCCCTTCCCTTCCTTTCCCCATACCAAGCTAACCTCACCCCAAACTAAACCCTCCCTCACAATACAAATCGGAGTTTTCCACGGTTAAACTCTGTTGAACGCGTACTATAGTACCTAAATCAAACATCATCAACTCTCCCACGAACAATCAAGCAAACCATATTATATATACACACATGCATATCCCAACGTTCCAGACTCTCTCTAGTATGACCTCTACGTACAATACATACGATTCCAAGGCTTAGGTTTGTGCTTAGCTTCGCTTGTTTGTGTGGTGGTTGGTTGGTTGAGTGTTTTAACTTTACTTTTTGGGTTCTTCTTTGCTTTTGTTTTGTTTCCTTTTGTTTCTTTCTTTTCTTTTGTTCTCCAGATTCTTTGAGAGAGGGGAGATGTATGGATAATGGATATGGTAGAGGGAGGTCTGGATTTGGGTGGATGGTGGGTTGGTTCTATACTTATGGATGAACGAACTTATATGTATCTCTTACTTACTGTGCAGTGTCACTAATGAACTGAATGTTTACTGTATGTAAGATTATACCGATATGGCCATCTAGATTTTACTGTTGATAGATGTAATTTTGGAATCTTGGTGAGAATTGGAAATTGAAAATCGATCATGATTATTAACCACTAATCATCAATCATCAACTATCAACTATTAAAATTCAATCTTCTTTGGTCATTTCGTTCAAAAATCATCGTCATCACCTCACATACTCTCTCTATCTATGATTTATAAGTAAGTAACCTAAGTGTGATAAATACATCATACCCCTATGAAACAATTAACATTCCACTCAAATCCCACATCTTCATGTCCTCTCATCCCATCCTATCATATCCATATACACCCCACCTCACCAGTCACTCCCCTCCTTTCCCTCCCAAACCCCCAAACCCAAACAAACATCATCCAAAAGGAAAATTCCCAACTTCCAACTTCCAATCCCAAATCCCTCTACAGAGTAAAGTGGTTAATTCCCCTGACTAAAAACCCGATCATCGCGCCGATCAGCGGGTATGTGATGTGATAACATACTCCGTATGTATGTAGGTATGTGTTGTTTGTACTTGGTACCTGATATCGGGTATCCGAACCTATCCTGTAGATGGAGATGGAGATCTGCAAGATGTGAAACGGGAGGGGAGGGGAGGGGAAGGGAAGAAAGGGAAGGGAAGGGAAGAAAGGGAAGGGAAGGGAAGAAAGGGAAAGGGGATCGATGAATGGATGGAATTTGATTGAAAGAAAGAATAGGTTTGTTACATAATTAATTTTGTGGTTTCTTTTGTGTTTTAATTTGGTTTGGGTTTGATTTTTTGAGGGGGGTTTTTTTTTGGTTTGATTCTTTTAAATTTTTCTTTTCTTGCTTTGCTTTGCTTTGGTTGGGTTGGGCTAGGTTGGGGATTTTGATGACTGTTGTTTTGTTTTGTTTTGTTTGTTTTTTCGAGGGGGCAAATAATGTTTGGAATATATTTTGAGTTTTGTTAAGATTGATTTTGCTTTTCTTTTTGCTTTTGCTTTTGCTTTTGCTTTTGCTTCTACAGTGTATATATATATATATAATGATTGAATGAGTATTATAAATAAAAAAACATCAATTATCTATCTATCAAGATTCAATATGTATGTGAAATAATATTCACAGTCATAGTTATGGCTAGTCATATCTCTGATGCTATTTCATCCTTCAAATCTCAAATCTCACATATCTATTCCGCAATCCTACAAATATTCCTTCTCTTCTCTTCCTCTTGTCTTTTCTATTCCTCCCGTGTTTATCTACTAGATTGGTAGACTGATAGAGTTACATTATTACGATTCCTTTTCTCACGATTTTTTGTTGCGTTTACCTAGGTAGGGAGTTTGGTGTGGTGTGCTTTGAGATCTTCGAGATGGGGATTTGATGGATAGATGCATTTTTACTCCCGTTTCGTTTCATTTGGTTTGGTTTGGTTTGAGATTATGTTGATCTGGAGTAGATGTGCAGTTTATTTGTTTTGTTTTGTTTTATTTCCGGACCTCTGGAATTTCAGCAGGATGGACTGGGTCTGACCGTTTGTGTTTGGGAATGGGGGCAGAGGAGAAAAGAGGGGAATGATGGGATTGGGGGAAGGCGGGGTAGAAAAGGTCGTTTCAGTTGGATTTGTAAGTTTGGAGTGGATCTTGATGGGTAGGTAGGTAGAGAGGTCGGATGTAATTTGACTGGTATATTTTGTATGGAGATGAGGGTGTTACTGCCAGCCCTGGATCTGGAATTTATGGTATGGGAATATTATCTGAAGTCTAGTGATTATGACATTTGTTTGGATGGTTGTGAATATTTATTAAGATGGTCTGGAACGAACAGATGAGTATTGATATTCATTTGATTCCTGAATTTGGTAGATGGGGTAAATACTGTTTTTGAGGACTTCAAAGTTAAGATCTTATCAAGATCTTGATTGTATCTCTAGTCCTCTCTATGACTTTCATCGCCAACTCCGACACTCTTAATATCCATACTAATCAGGTTGATATGTGCTCTGCAAAAATGTACAAGAGTAGAGAGGATGACATTAGCTAGGTAGTGACTGTCGATTCTTGGGAATGTTTTGAATGAATACAAGAATGGATACAAGTATGTTCACTTACGCACTGGCTTGAAGTTATTACCTAGTAAGCTTCATTCCTATCCAAAGTTGACCTTTCTTCTCTCGCTTCCTCTATCATTTGAGGGAAAGGGAAAGGGAAAGGGAAAGGGAAAGGGAGAGGGTTATTCTGCTTCATTTTCAATCATAAATGGATGAACTGGTAAACATTTTGGCAACGAGAGAGGTAGTTGAGTGGTTGTCGTTGGTAGGATTACCAGGACAGTTGAATTGATTGAATATATGTACAGATGGAAGACCTGAGTTCATATCGTTTAACATCGAAGTATGATGCTTTACTAAGTAGGGAAGATTCCTCGCTCTTGTTGTTCTTGTAAAACTCTCATGTTGTCGATCGTCTGAAGTATCGTCGTGAGATGTATATTGCCGAGGAATATGTTTCATGTCTGTATACACGTTTCTACATGCCGATTCATCTTTCCAGCTATATTCCTCAATCTAAATACTTACCTGTACTTACAGAGAGAACTTGACCCAGCAACATAAATTGAATCTGAAACGCAAAAGAATTACAACGCAGAAGCCCCCTCACATCTTTACTATCTCCTGCCTGCATTGGTGATTCTGGATAGATGGAAGGGTGATGGTTCATATATAGAAAGATTGAGTTTAGACTAGAATTGAGATTGAGATTGAGACCGAGATCGAATTAAGGTGGGAGGAGGGGAGAGTGAATAAGTGGTTGGATTGGGATTTGAAGATGAAGATTTAGAGAGCGGGGGTTTGATGAACGGGAGAGAGTTGATGAGATTGTGACTTGTTATAATACTATTCACTTCTATTCGTATCTTGAGGATTCCTTGCCCCCTTTCCTTTCTAACGCTACTTATCTTAGTATAAATGTATTCCAAAGTAGCACTTTAACTGTTGATTATTCCAAAGCGGCTTGGAACTAGGGTGGTTAGTACTATGTACTGCGATAAGTAGCATGTACTTGGCTGTTCATTGGATTTAGTAAGGATCGGTTTAAGCATTTCATCTCCGGCTTAGGAGTGTCTTACAAAGCCTTATTCAAGTTTGGGATTTGAGACTTCAGATTTTGAGATTTGTAGGAAAGTGGAATCGAAGGGGATGATAAAGATCGAAGGGGAGTATGAGATGGCCTGATATTATATGACGCAATATACATATACAATAATACATACAAGTATCATTCTGTGGTATCTCCTCTCAAGTGAACAGTAGCCTAGCATCTGGAATCCAAGCTGCTCAGAACATCGACTTCTTATCGTCATAGGAAGAGGACATGTTATTCTCGCTGGGGCTTCAAATCTGTGCTTGGGGGTGGATTTATATGTATTGGGATGTTGAGAATTCATTAGAATTGCAGTTGATTGGATATATTCACTACTTTTTCCCCTTTTGATTTCAATTTGTTCGAGTGCTAAAAAGGCTCGCAGGTACTGAGACGTAGACATAAGTGATCTTTACATTACAGAAAGAGATAGAGCAGCTGGGAGGACGAAGCGATGAAGTGACCCGCTGCGCTGAGGTTTATCAAATAACGGGAAAGAAGAACTGCAAGTGCTTTATGCTTCGTAGAGCCTGGGGTGCTAGTATGGTGGCGTAGGAAGTTTTGGAAGGGAATGTAAAGATGAAGGGAAGACGGATAGATGAAGTGAGATAAGATGGATAATATTCACTGTCAATTATATTCGTGATCGCAAATGGGATGGGAGTTTAAGAGAGATGATGGCTAATTTCACATTTATTTCACCCTGCACGGGGGTTGAAAGATACTGGCGACTCTTTAGTTCACCAACATAACACTTATTTGGTCTCCTGTCCTTGGGTTCTATTGTTCATAGATTTTTTATTGTAGGCTTTTATGAATGTAGAAGGCGTGATGGGTAGGTTGATAACTGCTCCTGGAGATTGTATTCACTTTTTGGTATCATTCAAGTAGTACTGGTACACCGTTTGTTTTGATATATTGATGCCGCGAGTATGGTGAATATCTACAGTCACATCTGCTGAGTTTCCAGTGTCTACATAAGTCTTTGCGGAAGAGCTTCTGAAGCGGAATAACGTTTCTGAGAAGCTTATTCTCGCTGTGGTTCATGGAACCAGGAGTGGAAAGAAAGACTGCACGTTGTCTGAGACATGGAGTTTGTTGCAAGACATGGGTAGTGTTTTGAAGAAAATATGGGGAAGAATGGTATGGCCTGATATACTTGAGGATGTTAAACCCTTGCTGTCAATATTCGTCATTTACTATTGGCATGAGAATTTTCATTATCATTTATACCGAGAGTTCCGGTATCAGACGAGGATTGTGTTGGTGCGTGTATTACTATTGTGCTCTCTACCGTTTGAAAGACTATGAAGATACAACGTAGTAAGTCATAAAGCTTCAAAATCATATTCCTGTATCATTTTCCATTGTTGGATTCCCAGTTTCCCGATTCACTTCTGAACTTCTACCAATATACTTGCTGAGTTATTTATCTGATTAATCAACCTAAATACGCACAAACCAAATACCTCGATGCAGATATATCACTCCTTCATTCTTCCATCTATTCATATCCCCATCTGCCAATATGAAAACGTAAAGATGGACAATGGGCGGGAGAAAGTGGAAGTGTATGGAAAGGAGAAGTGAGTATGTATGTTCCTGAGAGTATAAGTGATAGATCCCGAAAGTCTAAAGGAGAAAGCTTTGGTCTAGCTTACTGTGACGAATGAGCTGTAACAAATGAGTTGAATTGAGTTGAATTCAGGTATATATACGAATACAATATGATACACTAAATACACAATATTAAGAGTTGAGAGACCCTACAGATCGATTAGAGATTTAACATCCCATTGATCCTCACCATTTCCATCTTTACACATCATTCTTCATCAAACCTACCACTTTAACTCCATCACCTCCGTTTTCTCTAGACTACCTTCACTCTTCTCCCCTTTCCCTGAAAACCCATTCTGGACCCCATGATCTGCAACCACCATATGATACATCTAATACCCTTCTGCCCTCACTCGCCCCCTTTCCTTCCCACTACCTCCTTTTCCCAATTTTCCCTACTTTCCAGGAGCTAGATAAAAGTCAACATGAAAAAGCGTTTTGGCAACAACCAATCTCGCTGCTTGATACGTCATGCTTTTCCAAGACATGCTGTTTCGCCCGAACCAAAAAGTGTGAATGCTTCACGAGTACTTCTCATCCTACTCTCATCCTCATGATACAATCATCTCTCTGGGTTCCTAACAAAGGGCGCCGGGAAGTGTTCCTCATTACGCATCACTGCGTAGGGACGACCACCTATTATTGTTTCCTCTGGAATAATATGTCCATCTCTTACCAGCTTCTAGAGCTTGCCATCCCCCCCCCATCTGCTCCTCCTGATCTTTCTTCCGAATAATCGATATCCTTCCAGAGCGTCCCTGACACAGGAGGCGCTATCCTTAATGCGTCATGAACAACCGCTTTTAAATACCTACATACCTTAAATTTCGCCCCATTTACATCATCTTCATTTGAGAAAGTGGTGCAAATATCATGGACAAGTAACTTGTATGACGAAGGTGGATGGGAAAGATAGAAGAACGAGGCTCAAGGAGGGTTGAGAGGGTCCTCCCGTCTAGGAGGAATAACTTGCCTGTTATACAAAAGAAGTAGAAGAAACAAGTAATTAGGTAAAATCAGTGAAAAAAGTACTCCTACGTCCAAGTCTAGCCATAGAAATCAATCAGAACAATCTAACGTATAAGAAACAGGAGAGATTTACCAGCAGATATCAAAAACACAACCTCAACCCACGACTGACTGTTTCTCATCTTTTCCATCCCATCTTCATCGAATCTGTCAGCGTTAGATCTAATATCTTCCTCGCCTACTAGAGTATAGAAATTATTTTACATCTCGGGTAGCGCCAATAGTTTGTTGATTATATCTTGGATAGACGTTGGGAACCCGATGCCTTTTCTTTGGTTAAGATGGCGATTCGTGAAAGAAAGGGGAATAGTTAAGTGGTTAGAGGTCAGGTCACTAGAGGGGGTGAGTTAGCTGGTGAGAAGGAGAAGTTGGGTCAGGAGGTGTGGTTAGTAGAAGGAGAATAGTATGCCATGTGCAGTTTTGCTCATGATCTTCTCAACCATCACTGTGGTCTTCAGATATAAAACAAGAAGAAGTACCAATCACATACTGAAGGTACCCATCGACGAATTCATCCAAATTATTGCAACAGGAACCCCCTGTTTCCCTCTTTAGCTGATATGTCATACCCATACCAAAAGTAAATTGTCCCGCTATATCTCTCGTTTGATTTTCACATAAAGTTTACACTTATATGTATACCACTTGTTCTGATTCCATTTTCATCTCTCCGTTACTCACAATTTTTCGTAGTAGACTTGAAACTGACTTCAACCTCATTCTTCACCACTAGCTGGAAATCCCTCAACCAACGATCTGATAGCACATAGCCATAGATTCGGTGCTTTTGACGATGGATAGTGCGGGAGAAAGTACCGAAGACATTGATCTGAGGTGCAATTGGGTGTACATGCGACACGAATGTGAACTTGATTTATAAAGGGGTGGAGGTAGATTGCTTGAGGAAGACTTGATTGCTATATGGTAGATCTGCAATGGGGAGGGAAATGGAAAAGATGACCAGATACCGCGAAGCGCGCTGGAGGTATTGAAAATTAAACGGTTAGTAGCGAGTCTGTATACGGAATGTGAGTGGTAGTATTAGGTATATTCGAATGTCTTCCCAGTGTTTTCTTCCAGTGGGAAACTATGGATGAATTTACACACCATATTTCAGATGATCAAAGTGAGTAGCAAGATGAAGGCACTTCCTCATAGCAATAGCCGGCATACCCATCTGTGAACTTGGCGATGAATGGACCCGGGTAGTTTCTTCAAGAGCGAAGAAGAAGCTTGTAGTTGATAGTGATAGCAAAGCATGTTTTAGTCCTGTTCATAGTATTTGAGGTCCTTGCGATGCCAATATTACTTATGAGCAATGTTATAAGGAAGAAGATATAGACTGTCACTATGGATCAATCTGCGGAGGAGCTCGTTATGTGCAAAGAATCATACGTGGAAGGATCCGAATCGTCAAAATTTCAATATATCAAGACAAATTGAAGCTACCGAAGACTCAAACCAGTAGATGTTCCTTATATACAGAATGAAACCAAAATAAGAAATAGAAAAACCACCCGAGAGAAATGAAACCACAAGCCAATGTTCTGAAAGAGAGCAAAACCTACTCATAATCGAAAAGGTGGGAAAAGAATCCCAAATATACATCAACCAACATAACTCTAAGCAAGGTGGAGAAGTCATTGATGGCTGCAGCTGTGAATATGACTTGGATCAAGGGATACGGATGATTTGTGTTAATGTTGCAGGATCTAGTGAATATGGGAGTTATTTAGACAGATTGAGACTGGATTACTTAGTTATTTACTTCTAGTAAGAAACAATCAAATAATACGAAGAATGACTGTTAAGAGTATCTATCTAAACTAAAGTTATTTGAGGGGAAAACGATGAGAGATAAGGTAGAGAGCGGGTAAGTTGAGAAAAAATCCAGTTGAAGTCGCAGTTTGTCTTTGTTTACATTGCTACCTATTGAAACAAAGGCCTGGGATATTATTAACGAGTACTACCATGTTGAAATGGGGAATTCCAAGTTGATGCAACAGTCAAATCGTGGTCTCGACCTCAGTGGCTTGCTCATTGCTGGTTTGAATCTCGAAGGAGAGACTTACCGATGAGCTGCAGCCATGGTGTCATGTGCAAATATGGTGTAATCATAGATGCAGCCTGGGTAAATGTGTAGATTGTGAAATTGTATCCTTCCGCCAGAGAAGAAAGAAAATGGTGTTCCCGTGGATGTCTTATTGTGAAAACCCAAAAAGAGGCTTAATTCTAGATTATCATTGGTCCCCATTAATTTACTTCCACCCCTTATATTATAAGTTTCGTATTTGTCGAGCAGCGGAAAGATGAAATAAAAGCCCGTCGTGGATTTTAATGGATAAATGGAGATTGTTTTGGTTCTGAGGCAGATAGAGTGAAAGAATGGGGTGTGAAGTTGACGAAATTAGGAAGATATCTGTGCGTGGTGAGTTAGCAAATTGTATACACAATCGGGAATAGTGGCACATTTCAAAGAGGAAAGTCAGAAGTGGGAGGGGAAAATGGATAGGAAGAGGATTGTGAACCGAGAGATAGAACTCCTGAGGTCATGATTGAATGTCGCAAAACCGCAATCAGAACCAGCGAGAGATGTGGGTATCTGGGGATGAGAAGTCGAACGGTAAATGCAAGATGAGCATTCATAGCCAGAAGGAAAGGAAGAAGGGAAGGTCGTAAGAACTTCCAGGAGAAAGAGCTCATGCATTTATGGAAATGTTGTAGCAATTCACCAAGTTCTGGCAGCTCCGAGTATGCGACAAATGTATTCCAATACTTATTCTGAGAAGCCTTTAGCTGCAATCTCTATCTAAGTATCCCCCTTACCCTACCCCTCCTCCCCCCGACTATGATACGCGAACAAGAAATGGAATTGAAAGGGGCCGTGGATTGTTTACCGTTGATCGCAGAGTCTCTCATTATAGATCAAGACCAGGAATCGCACCGAGCGCGCGGATATCCACTTTTGCAACTTTCGTTGTAGGTATCGGCAGAAAAATAGATGTTTCCAGCTTCTCATTTGTAGATTGTTTCTATGTACATTGTATTCAACTCTATATTCTTGGTGCTATGGCGGCGTTTATACATTCATTGTCGATGCTCGCATGGTCCTCCTTGGTGCCCTTCTCCTTTTATATTTAGCGATAGCTACTTGGAATGTCGGGTCGGCGATAAGTTTAGAGATTCGGCAACGAACACTGGTCAGGGGATGCGACTTTGCATAGAGGGTTGCTGCTCTTATGAAATTAGCATTCTGAATAGTGAACGAGAAAGGAGTATTCGTCTGTGCCACTGCGCGGTGAATGCCTGAGACCACAGGAAAATTCTGGGACCAGATGAGCTCTGGTTCATTCGCGGATAATACTTGAATTTTCGTCTGAAAGAATGGAAGTCTGACTCTGGCATAGACCTTTGCTGCTGAGATGGGACGAAAGTTACTGATGTATAGTTGTTAAAAATGGTTTGGGGTGGATACTGATGAATGCTGCCAAACGGTCGAGGCTAAAGAGAAGCAGAGCATCTCATGTGTATCTGGGGTATATGCAAATTGTTCTGGATGTTTAGATTGGCGTAGGGAAGAGATACCTACAGAGTTAGACGGTTTCAACTTTTAGCATGGGAAAGAATAATGCTAGTACTGTACCTATTGTTGTACAAACTCCTCCCTATGAGGCTTTAATACGATTGGTGTGTTGATAATAAATATGAACTATAGAAGTTTCTTCGTCACATCAGTATGTTGTTGAAGTATTAAAAAGAGATATGGTTATTGGTTTCGATTTCGAGCGTGTGGTTTGAGAGTGCATAAAATACTTGGTAGGTATGGGTAGGGGGTGTCGAGGCTTGCTTGTATTTAAGGAAGGAACGCATTCTCCTCAGAGCCATCTTCGACAGATTATGCTTTTACTCTCCAGACCAGTCTAAAAGCCCACCGGACCAATCCATATTTCGTAAAAGTAAACTCATGAATTCAAAAATTAGCCACGCCATACTCCGAGTGACTTTAAGAATGTAAAAACATACCGTGTATCTTTGATCGTGTTGTAAAGTCAGAGGTGTGATTCACCCAGAATCATCATGAGAGAACCGTGGGAGCTATATGTGAGTAGGGTCGCATCATTAGTGGCATTACCGAATACCTAGATTACGGTTCTCCCCCTTTAGTCAAAAATCTAGACTTGTACCTAGATATAGTGATCAAAGTTAAGTTACAGGCTTCAGCAACGTTCATAAACCTCGCTATATTTTCATGTCTAGATGAAAGAAATCATCCCGTTTTCCTTTGGATAACATACTTCTTCTAAACTCTCAAACTACTTCCATTTCATTTTGGAGATAAAGCATCTTAAGAATAAAAGACTAATTAGTACGAGATAGAATTAAATTGACTAGATAATTTTATACGATTTTCTGATTCACGGCTTATTCTTGCGAAAAATCCAGAAAATCATCACAACTCATCAAACATTAGAATTACTGTACCACCATACTACGACGAGTTCACCGTGAGTGGTTTCAATCCTACAGCACAACAACGTCACCTGTTCATAACAGCTCTCAAGCCTATTAATATCTCAGGGTTGAAAGGATAATATCAAAGAACTGTGCTATCTCTTATTTGAAAGTTGGGAGTTTGTGTAGATAGCTTAGAAAAGTGTGTATCAGTGATAGGATATGAGTCTGGACGAGAAATATCAGCTTGATGGGGCATCGCAGGTGTCATCTGCTATTACAATTCCTTTCATGATGAGTGTGTTGAGATTCCGGAGGCACATTGCATGTTGTATACACTACTCAATCTTAATATTATATTAGTCGGCGATGCCAAGCAGCGAAAAGTCTACATGACTACCCATATTCTCCTATGGAACGTATAGTTTGGTTTTAGAGCCAGCCAAGGCGTTTCATTCACTACCATACATAAATAAGAACTACTACCTAAAGAAAAGAAAACGACACAAGAGAAATAATAGACATTAAGTTGTACAATAGAGGCTAGCTCGTTGGGCACAATTTTTCATCCACCACCCATTTTAGGAAACATGAGTAGTATCTTACCCCCCCTTGCTGGTAAATAACCATTCAGCATCTCGCGATGTCATCCCTATAAGTTATACAATATATATTCACTATTTCCACTGCGCCAGAAGAAAAGCCCAGAAAACAATAAGAGTGACCAAATAAACAAAATAAGAAAAGTAAAAATACGAGAAGAAAATACACATCCAACGATCCAAGCATGAATCTAATATCCCAAGCGAATTCTACATACAAATGCAGATAGAATGTTGATCCGAAGTCGGCTGCCGAATTATCAAAGCCTTCATAGAAGAGGTGGATAAGACGGATGATGGTTTATCAGTCTGAAGTAGATGATATGATTATCGTTAATTTGCATAATCGATAGCGTGCATTGCTATGCTACGCCGCGGGAACTTGTAGAGCTAGCGTATGTAAGAGTAAAGACAGTAAACTTTGCGTGTTTGAATGATGAGTTGGCTGGCTGATTGCGGTTGCTGAGTCGAAAGATCAGATGTTTGAGGAAAAAAGTGACTGATAGACTGGCGTGAATGGAACACCTCGTTGTGGCATGAAAGGCCTAAGTCTATAAGGCATGATAGGAGGCGCAGTGTACCCAGTGTTTTGATCCCATAGATCTAAAGTGTCACGTCCGCTTTCCATCCAAGCTCTCAATTCATGCAAGAACGTTTCTCCACGATACCTCTTGCGAAAAAGGAATGCCACTTCTCCTTTGAGCTCATTGAAATTCTCTCGAAGATCATATATCTTTAGAAGATTTACAACAAAGGTGGAGATATCTTCGAGAATTCTCTCCTCTCCCGTGGCAATGCCTAGAGGCAAAGGCACAAATGTTATCTGAAACTCGCGGATTGTAAAATCACGGACTCGACGCTGCAAGACGTCGCTGCCGGCGATTTCTTGAGGGGTGACTCTGTGGAAACCGCCACCGATAGGATGAGATAGGAGTCGATAGATGTATATTTTTGTGCGTTCAATATCTCGGCCCATAAAATATACATACAAAGAGCGATCCTGTTGGAAAGTGGACAAATTTGGTGGAACCAGGGCCGTCAAGCGACGCACACCAAAATGGAGAAAGCGATTGATAATAGTGAAAGGTGCCCTACAGTAGGGACATGTGTGGTTGTTATCCTTCCATATTTTCAAACAACAATAATGGAAGTCTTGATGACCGCAAGATGGAATTGAGGCGGTCGAACAAACAGTTATCTCGCATGTTCGGCAGTCTTCATTCTCATGAGGGTTGGAATCAAGTGATGATAGACAGATCACACATTCTCTATCCATCTCGTTGGAGACTTCGGCCGGTGCCATGTTGAGTTGTGAAGAGATTGTTAAATTGAAAGAATGTGAATCCACGCTTCTGTGAGCGTTAAACTTGGTTAAAGGAAAATAAAAGAATTGAGCGGGGAAGTTGAGTAAATATACCTAGACTTTTAGTGTATTACTAAAATTTTAGGTGACTTACCTACTTTGAATTGCCTGGGTAGCATCAAGTCCCAACTTTGCCGATCCAGCCTTTTTTATGCTAGATACCATCGAAGTTATTATCTGAAGCGGAATTTACCAGGAATTATGGCTTGGTACCAGTTACTCAGAGGTTTATCAAATTAGACCTATTTCTCTGCCCGCAGAAGAGAGCGACAAACCAAGACTTCCTTTGACGCGATTTATTGCCTAAAGAATTCCTACGAACGGCAGGAGTAATCGCATTCAGATGAGTCGGCAATTGAATGCCCGCACCAGGGATACTCGAAGCACCTTCCAGCATCTCTACACTCTTGTAAAACTCAATATAAGTTCAAGTCATGGAGTGAGGACCGAGATAATTAATAATATTCTACGGTAGTAAGTCGGAAACTGAGGAATCAACACTCGATTAGTTGGGTACATTAACTTGAAGATTGATTAATTGATTGATTGAATTTACGTTCACCTTCAGTCTAAGACTATATAGGATGACTAGGCCTTAAGGGCCTAGTGGATAACTTTTTATTTTACAATAATAGAAATAAACAATTTAGGGAAGTGCAAACGAACATTGGGGACCTAAGCCCATTTACTATACGCATAGCATATAGTAAGAAAATAAGGAAATCTATTTTATAGAGTATTCTTTTTCTCTCTCTCTTTCTTCTATTTTTCTCTCTTTTTCTCTTTCTTTTTCTATTTGAGCTTTTGATAAATGCTAGGCTCTTATAGCGATTTTGGTTGTATTAATGAATTTGATAATCAATTCGATTCCTATTTTTGTATGAAGCAGGAATTGTAGTATGATTTTAGAAAATGGTATATTCTGAAATATCTCTTTTCTTTCTATTTTGTATATTAGGTAATTAATCAAAAGGTATTAGGGTACCTTGATGTTACTACATATATATCTATTATTGAAGTGATTAAGATAATATAAACATGATTTGATATAATTATAATCTAGTTTCAATTGAAAGAAAGTACTAGCGGTATTTCGATTGATTTCATTTGGTAGTTTGATTTTCGATTCGATTTTCTATAGAAATAGCTTTTAATAGATTAATGCTAATTGATTTATTCTAAGTTTATATTGATTAAGAGTTAAGCTTCATTAATCGAAAGAGGATTCTTTGATTATTATTCTTAATGATTCGAAGCTGATTTCATTCGAGGTAGATTGTATTATGGTTACTTCCTTTGCTAGTTTATCTACTAGCTTGTTTCCCTTTACTAAAGTGTGTCCTGGTATTCAATTCAAGGATATTTTGGCTCCTTTAGCTATAATCGCTTCTGCTGCTTTGATTGCTCGAATTTGATAGGCTTGACCAGGGTGATCCAAGGGTGTTTTTAGTTGTAGTAGGCCTACTTGATTATCTGAATAAACCTTGAATTTCTTTTCACTACTAGCAATTGAGCTAGTATATTCAATAGCTCGAGTGACTCCATATAATTCTCCATTATAAATTAATTGATTGCTTCCAATATTGATTTATTCTTGATATGAAATCTAGTTATTCGATTGTATTATTACTATCCCTATACCAATGCCTATTCCTTTTTCTATGAAAGAAGCATTTGTATAGATATAGATAGTATTGTAATCTCTATGTTTAAAAATAATATTATGGAGTATTGCTATATTTTCTTTTGATGCTTGGCTAATATTAATTTTGAAAAGGATTTCCTTTTTCTATGAGGGGAAGTGGAAATGAGTAATCTTTTTGAGAGAGGATGAATCGAATTCTTTATTAATTGACTCTCTAATTCTATCAAATTGGATTGGTTTATATAGCTTTCTTTGAGAAGTATCGATCACTTCCTGATTAGTATATTGATATGCTAAAATAGCTTTTTCAATATTGACTGGGTGATTTGATGAGAGTTTTATTAATTAGAAAGTATATTGCTTGATATTTGAGTTTAATTGAATGTTTGCTGGCTTTAATCCTGTTTCGATTTCTATTAGAAGAATTGAAGCGGTTTTGAAGACTCGTAATATCTTTCGAAGAGATAGATTTTGAAGGGCTTACATTTTGTCCTTAAAATGAGCTTGTTCTTTCCATCAAATCACTAATCTATAATTAGCTATATTAGTTATATATGTAATATATATTTGTTGAAGAGCTTTAGAACTCAGCCCTTTTTCAATATTAACTAATCAAGTTATTCAATAAAAGGCTCCTTTTGCTTGTGTGATTCGGATATTGATATGTTGATTGAATTTGAGATTTGGGTTAAACTATATATCTAACTATCTAATTAAAGATTGAGGTCTAATAATATCAGAATTGAGTAATGTTATTAGAAAGTTACTAGTTAGCTTGGATGCTGAGAAGTATATTAATTCCGTTTTTACTAAATCGAATTGAATAGCATTTTTCGAGCTAAGTTCATAGATTTGTTTTGTTGCTTTCTCAAGAAGTTTAATATTCTTTTTCTATAAGAATGAATTTGTAATTTGAGCAATATTATCAATATAAAAAAGGAATTTGATTAGTTTTGAAAGAAATAAGTCTCTAATATAAATCAGAAAGAGGATTAATGAAATTGGACTGCTCTATAGTATTCCGGTTGAGATAGACTTAAAGGATTCGATTTGATTATTGAAGGATAGTTTTAGTTGTCTTTATTATAGAAAAGAGGCTATCTAAGAGATAAGATTCGTTAGCAGTTTCAGTTTCTTACAAATATCCAGTGATCGATTTCTTGAAATATAATCGAAGACTCTCTTTATATCCATAAATAGAATTGAAGTCTTTTTGTGGATTTGCTTATTTCTTTCGATTTCGGTGGTTAAAAGAAGGGCTGTATCAATTGCTGATTTCTTTTGTTGACCTCCAATTTGATTCTTATGTAATAAACTAATAGTTTCTATTAAATAGTCTAATCTTTAAACTAATATCCTTTCACTAATCTTTTCAAGATAGTTTAGAAGTACAATAACTCGATATACTTTCAGAATAGAATAATCAGGTTTTGAGACTTTCTTTAAGATCACTCTAATGGCTTATTTCTAGCATTATAGATGATATTCAAAATTGATTAGATTACTAAATAAATTGAAGAAGATCTATAGAATTGCTTTATATACTTTTATAATAATCTTCTAAATGATTCCATTTGGATTAGGAGTTTTTCCTTGGATTTTGGTTGAACAAATATTACTTAATTTGATTTATGAAAGACTAGGTTATTCTTATTTCTTGGATTGCTTATATTCTTTCTATTATAGTTTTGGGGTAATAAAAGAAAGTGGAAATAAAGTCGATCTGAAAATAAAGTATTTTTCTTTAAAAAAGCTTTTATTTGAGATATTCGATATCCTTTGATCTTGATAGTTTTTTGTATAGATTATTGCTTTGAAAATTATCTGTATATTCTTTTTTTCTAGGAATTCATTCTAATAATTCTTTTTAGTTATTTTAATAATTTGAAAATACTTATTTCTAGTGTTTCTGTTAGAATAAGAGTGGTAGAACAGTGGTTGTATGTATTATTGACTATGTAGATTGACTTATAAGACTTAGAATCTAGACTACGAAGTGGAAGATATATATATGTATACATATGTTATATCACATGTGATATGGTACGTGGTATATATCGTATATTTCTAACACTCTCTCAGAGAGATTACTCTCTCCTAGCTTCTGTAGTTAAATCTTACTCTATTATGAAACCTAGTATATCCTTGAACCTTTCGAATATTACTCTAGCGCATAGCTTTGTTAGTCCATCTGTAGCCATATCTTTAGTGTTGACATAGCTAGTATTAGCTAGTTGTTTCTTAGTTAGATTTTTGATAAAGTGGTAGTATATGTCAATATGCTTCGATCGCTCGTGTAGGTAAGGGTTCTTAGTTAGGGCTAATACTCCTTGGTTGTCACCTAGCATCTGGACTGCCTCTTTATTACTAATATACTTCGAGCGTTTCAAGTCCTTTAGTAGTTGAGCTAGCCATTGGCCTTGCTTTGCAAACATAGCTATCGAAATGTACTCTGCTTTTGCACTTAATATCGCTACAAACATTTGCTTCTTGCTTGCCCATAAGATTGGTCCACTGTAGAATATTATTACACCTCCCGAAATGCTTTTTCGATCAGCTTTATCGGATGCCCAATCTGCATCTGTATAGACTTTAATAGTATCCTGTGGGAGGTTGTAATCTTTGCATATAGTCGGCTGGACTCCCCCAAGCCCAAAGTGTAGCTTCTGTTTGATGGTTGATCTTAAATATCTTATAAGGTTCTTGAATACAATATTATAATGCTTTACTGGATTGAACATAGCCTGCGCTAATCTTTTAAGGCTGAAAGCGATATCTGGTCTTGTATAAACCATAGAATAAATTATACTACCGATCGCTTGCTGGTACTCATGAATATCTATCAATTCGTCATCTGAATATATAGATCGTAATTAGCTGTAATCAGATATTAGTATCTTTCTTAGCATGTGTTGACTGTGGGGAATTCCGAATCATATAAGTATAATATCTAAATACTCTTCTTGATCCATTATTAGAGTTCTTTCTTTTCTGTTTCGGATAATATAAACTCCTAAGATCTTACTAATCTCCCCCAGATTCTTAGTATTAAAGCAAGCAGAGAGTTTTTGATAAAACCATTCAATATCTTATTTCTATACTACAGCTATAACGATATTATTTACATATACTAATAATATTAGATTTATTTAGTGATTAATATATAAACAGGGATTAGCCTAGCTTTATATGAATTCGATTCCTAGTAGATGCTCTTTTAATAATAAACTCCAATCTCTACCAGCCTGCTTCAAACTATAAAGACTATGGAGTATATAAAGAATATACCCTTATTTTATTTGTACTCCTTGAAGAGGGACTAGATAGATTTCCTTTTTCAAGTGTAATTCAGTGAAGACATTCTTGATATCGAAATATAAGTATTTCAAATCTTCTTATATAATGATTACTAGAAAAAAACAAAGAGTATTCAATCGAACTATAGGAGTAAATGTTTTATTATAATCTTTTCCTAGGATTTGATTAAAACCTTAAGCTATTAATTATACTTTGAATCTCTCTATTATATTATTCTTAGTTTTCATAATAAAAACCCATTTGATTGAGATCAGATTACTCCCTTATAGAAGGATAAATTCTTCTCAGGTATTGTTTTTGACTAGAGAGTCAACTTCCTTTTGAACTACTGCTTACTACTCCTTTTCGTATTCCTTGTCTATCACAACTTCCTTATAGGTCTTAGAGATTTTGATTCTTAATATCTTATTTGTAGATAGTACTATATTATTATTTTCAAGGGTGTTTGTGAGTGTAGTCATAAGATGAGAAGTGATTATATTCTATATCCTTCTATTGTTTCATAGAATACTTAGGATTACTATTATAGCTTATTCGATTTGTTTGTTGGGTAGCTTATTTGACATAGTAAGAAATAATTGGATTATTTTGGGAATTTCTTGCTTCTCTTGATTATTCATATTTATATCCCTTTTTCTCTTATAAAGGTTATACCTTGTTTCTAAAGGCTGATCTCATAATTTATAACTTTACTCATTTTGAATAAAGTTATATTTAATGAGTGAAATTGAAATAGAAGCCGGGAATATATTAATAATAGGATTTTTAGAAGTTTCTTTAGATATACTTAATATTTCTTTTGTTTGCTTTAGCAGATCAGATATCACTTTTAATATATCTATTAAAAGATTGTGTGGAAGAGGCCTCTATATTGACTATCGTACTACTTGTGTAAGCATCTTGATCCCCTCTTGGTGCTCTTGGAGGGGACCAATATGCCTGCCTAGGGTTCGTCTAATCTAGCCTGTTTAGGTAATCGTATTACTAATCACAGCACGTGATTAGTACCGGTAACTTCTATTCCTTTTAACAATATCTAATATTTCCCCTGCCTGCTCTAACAAATCAAATAGCAAATCAGGAACAGAAAAGATGTTATCATCTTTATCTTCATCAAAGCAAAGAATACTTTTTTTATTGGTTTCCCTAGGTAATTGTATTTCAATAGAGTCTGAGATTACTAAATTAAATAAGATTGATGGATTAATCTAATTGAATAATACTTCTAATAGGAACTTTGGTTTACCATAAGATTTTCGGTTTGATTCGATATTCTTTATTTCTTGAGCTTTAGTAATACAATTCCTAAGTTTCAAATTCATATCCCCGTTCTTATAGTTCTCATTAATTATAACTCGTGAAGATCGATAAATATATGTTACAACGGATTAGTAACAGGCTGTAGAATCATTAACTTATAGGCTATAATAGTATTATAGGCCTCAGTGATTCAGCTGAAGTATACCGGGGGACACTAGGCACCCAAGGAAAGCCTCAGGTATGTATATAGTATTAGTCATAGGATACCCTAGAAACCTAGAACATAGTTCCTAGGATAGTAGGTACTAGAAAAGACAGAACACAGTAAGCAAGAAGGCTTCACTAGGATTAGTAATGTCCTAGGGGATTAGACCCAAAACAAAAGAATAAGCTAGGATACCAAGAGTCACGGGATTAGTATCCTGTAATGGACAGCTCAGAAACAACAGCACTCCAGGAGCGATCAGCTATCCCAGCTGTTTAAATAAGATAAAGATTTATATAAGGGAATAAGTTTCATTATAATATAAAGCTTTGTGTTCAAAAATAATCATTAGTTTTATTACTATAATTATGAGAATTATAATTAGTTATAATCTTATTGAATTCCTATTTAAAGTTTAGTTTAAATCATTTCGAAAGAACTCTAGATATTTCCATATAACCCTAAAGACAGCTTCCATAACACTTTAAGCACTTTTTCTACTTCAAGTACCAATTTAATAATTTATTGCTAAAATATAACAATTAGAAATATCCCTATAGGATAGTCTGCACTGGCAGCAAACACTAATAATGTCGAGATAGCTAATACTCCACAGGAGATTATTATCAACAAAACCCTTAAGATCATCTTACTAAACAAATATCAAGATAATTAATAGGAACTTAATACCTTCCTTTTGTAGCTAGAAATCTACTTCTAATTCAATAAGGATAAATTTATAGTTATAGAATTCAAAAGCGTATAAACTATATTCTATCTCAGAGGAAAAGCAAGCAAATAGATTCAACCATATTTGCGAGATTATTTCGAGTATAACAAATAGAATCGTATATAATTTATTCAAACAATCTTCAACAATTTTGAAGGATTTAAGACAGAAATTCGTAGAATCTTCAGGAATTCCAATGAGTTAGAGATAGTGGAAGATAAGATCTTCAATCTCAAGCAAACAGGATTAGTATTAAAGTATACTATAGAATTCCAAAGATATATAAAAACAACCAAATGGGATAAAATCGCTATTATGAGTTACTATTATAAAGGACTCAAACCAGAAGTCAGATTGGAATTAAAAAGATCTATCGAAAGTGTAGACTTGAATAACCTAATCCAGAACTTTATCGAATCAGATGATTGTTTTTATTGATATCAACAAAGTCAAAGATTATACAAACCCTAGGGAAATCAAAAGTAAGAGTATTATTATAAGAATAAGGGAAAACCATGTTATAATCCATAGAGATATGGAGACTCTATGGAACTCGATGTTATATATTACAAAAGTAGGAATGATGATCTAGAGAAGAAATAAAGATGAGAAAATAACTTATACTTTGAATGTGGAGAAGCAGGGTATCGGGCAGCAGAATGTCGAAGCAAGAAAACAGGGGGTAAGAAGGGCAATTTTAAGAATAAGTTTAGCAAAGACTAACTTAATGCCACCTTTACGCCACAATTGTGTACTATTAGTATGACAGGGCTAGCCACGCCACCACCAGCTTACGAAGAAGAGCTTGAAGAAGAAGAAGAGATCGAATGCCTCTCATGGGTAAACAAAAACCTACAGTTAGGAGAATTATAAACTATTCGACAAATCAATCAATGAAATTATCGTATCTGGAGATTTGAAGATACTAATAAAGGAACTATCAACTATAACCTTAGTGTAATGGACGCCGAAGAGGGTAAAACTTATGAGATCTGGTACATCGATTAATACTGAATCCTATAGTTTGGAATTATTACAAATTCATTCTTTTTGGAGAGAATTAGTAATAAATATCTAGAATGACTAGGCCAAGGGGAGCTATAGGAAGTCTTCTATTACTATATGTTAGAGAACAATAAGGATCAGACTCTGTTCCTTTATAGAAAGGTTGGAGAAAAGTATTGTGTCTAGGCCTAGGCCATACTATCACCACTAGTGGTAGAGATGGTAATAAAAGTAACTCAAGGGATGTATCGATACACCCTATGAAAGGATTTACTTGATAATAAGATTAGATCAGGAATCAGTATTATCTATCTAGGAGAAAAAGAGTCTCGACAGATAACACTAAAGGATGAGATCATTTAGAATAACGAAAATAAGTAAATTATATTATAGCTGAATACTACAGGACAAGTAGGATAAATATACTATAGAGTCAAAATAAACAGACAAATATAGTAAGCCATAATAGATTCAGAGGCTACAGGAAATTTTATTACACCAGAAACTGTAAAGTACTTGGGAGTCTCATTCCAAAAGAAACAAAATCCCTATTAATTGTAGCTAATTAATGAACAGCTAATAGAATCTAATGGGAATGTTTTATAGGAGATACAATTAGTATAAATGAATATAACCCAATATTCGGAGGTTATACAGTTTAACATTATGCTATTGAATTAACAACAAATCATTTTAGGAATACTATGATTGAAGGCATATAATCCTAGAATAGATTGGTTATAAGGAATAATAATATTTGATTAATGTAAGGATGATTATAACAATATATTCAAAGCGTCCGCGAGACGTAATATATACTAAGGAGAGTTGAATGCGAACAATACTAGCGATATAGAACACCTAGTCCAGGGTCCTCCATTAAGAGCGAAGGCCAGTACACCTCCTTTACAAATGCAGAAGCTAATGATATGGTAAGAAATCGCAATCAAGGTAGAAAAGCCTATGATATTAGAATAGTATAAGAAATACGAATATGTGTTTAAGGAACCAGGGATCCATGAGGCTTTGCTAGAACACAAGCTATGGGATTATAAGATAATATTAGAGAAAGACAAGATACTTATATATACCTCAATTTATTTAATATCAGCCAATAAGCTGAAGACGCTTAGGGAATATATCGATAATAATTTAGCTAAGGAATAAATTAGGGAATCCATGTTCCAAGTAGCAAGTCTAACTATATGAGTACCCAAGAAGGATGGTACTAAGAGACTAGTTGTAGACTACAGAAAGCTCAATACACTTACCAAGAAGGATCGATATCCACTTCTATTAGCTACGGAATTAAGAGATCGATTGAATGGAGCTACAATATTCATTAAAATGGATCTATGCAACAAGTACCATTTGATTAGAATGAAGAAAGGCGAGGAATGGAAAATCGCTTTCAAAACAAGATATGGGCTATACGAGTACTAAGTTATACTGTTCGGGCTAACTAATACACCAGCTACTTTTATGAGATTTATAAATAATATATTATCATCATACTTAGACACTTATTATATATACTACTTAAACGATATTCTAATATATTCAAACAATAAGAGCTAATATATCAAGAATGTTAGCAGTATCCTTGAAAGCTTAGTTAAGACAGATTTGCTATGCAAACCAAGCAAATGCGAATTCTATGTTAAGGAAACAGAATTCTTAGGGTTCACTATATCAAGCTAAGGGCTCAAGATAAGCAAAGATAAGATCAAGGTAATGTTTGAATAAAAGCAGCCAAATATGATTAAGGAATTATAGTTTTTTCTAGAATTTGTTAACTTTTATTAAAGATTTATTAGAGGTTATTCAGGGATTACAATATTCTTAACCAATTTAATCAAAAAAGATCAAGGAAGTTTTAAGTGGACCATTAAAGCGCAGGAATTATTCGATATATTTAAACAAATAGTGGCAAAGGAGCTA
The DNA here is from genome assembly GCA_004786145.1 of Botrytis paeoniae. Taxonomy (NCBI): domain Eukaryota; kingdom Fungi; phylum Ascomycota; class Leotiomycetes; order Helotiales; family Sclerotiniaceae; genus Botrytis; species Botrytis paeoniae. The sequence continues at coordinate 68,910 of PQXI01000166.1, forward strand.
ATACTATTAATATTCGACCCAAAGAAACCAATTATAATAAAAACGGACTCCTCAGATTTTGCTATAGGCGCAGTTCTGAGCCAGCCGGGCCAGAATGAGAAATACCAATCAATCGCATTCTACTCTCAAAAGCTATTATTAGCTGAATTGAACTATGAGATATACAACAAAGAATTACTAGCAATAGTAGATGTATTTAGAGAATAACGAATATACTTAAAAGGATCGAAATATATAGTACAGGTGTATATAGATTATAAGAACTTGATTTACTTTATTATAATAAAGTAATTAAATAGACGACAGGTCAGATGATCGGAGATCATGGCTAATTATAATTTTAAGATTTCATATATTAAAGGATTAGAAAACACTAGAACCGATGCTCTTAGCTGAAAACTAGAATATTAAAAGAATAAATTATATGAATCATATGTTATATTCAAGAAAGAAGGCGAATCACTAGTTTATAATGCATTACAGCTTGTAGTTATATATATATTGGAAGATAATCATTTCAGGATCAAAATCCAATCATATTACAACAAGGATGCTATAGCTATACATATATGTAAGATAATAGAATCAGGATTTACAATAGAAAATGAGACTATATACTTTTATGGAAAAGTATACATTCCGAGTCAAATAATTAAGAAATTTGTAACGAAATAATATAGATTACTAGTATACAAACATCAAGGAATTACAAGAATATTTATAAGAATATAGGAAATCAATTACTTCCTACAAATGAGAATGATAGTTGAAGAAGTTGTTAGAAATTGTAACATCTATATACAAAACAAATCATTATGACATGCTTCATATAATCAGTTCTAGACCCCAGACATGTCTTCTCAATTATGGAAGTCTATCACATGGGACTTTGTGGTCAAACTATCATTCTCAAAGGATCCTACTATAGGAATTGAGTATAATACGATACTTAATGTAATAAATAGATTAACGAAATTTGCTTATATAATATTATTCAAGGAAACATAGGATACTGAGCAATTAGTATATATGTTCCTAAGGGGTATAGTAAGTATATATAGAGTATCAGATGAGATAATCTCGAATTAAGATAAGTTCTTTATCTCGAAATTCTAGATTACCTTATTAGCACTTATAGGTATTAAGAGAAAGCTATCGATATCTTTCCATTTATAAACAGATGATTAAATAGAGAGAACCAATCAGACAATAGAAGTATATCTTAGATACTATATAAATTATCGATAAGACAATTGGATAAAACTATTACTTATAATATAATTCGTATATAATATATTGGAAATAGAAACTATAAAAATCACCCCAGTATAAGCTAATTTTGGGTTTAATCTATAAGCATATAAAATCCCGATACTATAAGAAGTTAATACCGAATCAGTGATAGTACAAATTGAATAGCTGAAAGATTTCTAAGAGTAACTAGCTCTTGATCTAAGATTCATATCTTTTAGAATAGTAGTATACTATAATATGAAACATAATATAAAATCTATACTTAAAAAGAGGAATAAAGTTTATTTGCTATAACAAAACATTGAAACCAAGAGACTAAGTAATAAACTTAACCATAGGAAACTAGGACCATTCAAGATTGATAAGATAATAGGAATAATTAATTATTGATTGAAATTACTAAACACAATGAATATCCACCTAGTATTCCACATATCCTTACTTGAACCAGCACCACCAAGAGCGTCAAATACACTATTTATAGAAATTGAATCAATCAACCCAAACACTATATATAATATCGAAACAATACTAGATTACAAATACATCAGAAACAAGGTCAAATATTTGATCAAATGGTTAGACTACCCATATTCAGAAAACATATAGGAATTCAAGGAAGACCTTAGCTGCCCTGAGAAGCTACAGGCATTCCACCTAAAGTATTCACACCTACCAATAAAGCCTCAAGATCCGCTTCGAATAATTCAGACAAAGAAAAATCAAAGAAATCAAAGGAAAAGGAATTAATAGAAATAGATATAGTATCAACATTTACTGTTTCTTTTTTAATACACTCCTTTTCAATCTTTTCCTTTTCTAGTCTCTTTTTTTTCTTTGCCTTCATTAGTTCATCAAGAGTTTGTAAATCACGACGAAGTATCTCAGACTTATATTTCAATAGAAAATGTTTTTGCTTTCATAATCGTAGGATTTTAGCTATAGCTTTTTTCTCTTCTTGATTCAATCTTTTCTTCTATTGAAACAAACTTTTCTAATCACTTTCAGATAGACCTTGGACATTACATTTTTTGTTATTATGAATACATTTACTACATCACAAAAAATCAGAGGGCGAAACAATACATTTCCAACCAGTATGCTTATACAATGAGCATAAGAGTATTTCGAAACCTTTCTATTCAATAAAATAAGCAAAACAGATTTGTTCTTTTCTTTTATTAGTATTCAGAGGAGGTATAATGAAGAAAGGAAATACTACAATCATTAAAGTATACAAAAGAGAAAACGTACTGATATAAACACTTGGAACAAGCGCTAGGCTAAGAAGGGGATAGTATTACAACGGATTAGTAACAGGCTGTAGAATCACCAACTTATAGACTATAATGATATTATAGATCTTAGTGATTCAGCTATAGTATACCGGGGGATACTAGGCACCCAAGGAAAGCCTCAGGTATGTATATAGTATTAGTCATAGAATACCCTAGAAATCTAGAACATAGTTCCTAGGATAATAGGTCCTAGGAAAGACAGAATATAGTAAGCAAGAAGGCTTCACTAGGATTAATAATGTTTTAGGGGATTAGCCCCAGGACAAAAGAATAAGCTAGGACACTAAGAGTCATAGGATTAATGTCCCGTAATGGACAGCTCAGGAATGACAATACTCTAGGAGCAATCGACTATCCCAACTGTCTAAGTAAGACAAAGATCTATATAAGAGAATAGATTTCATTATAATATAGAGCTTTATATTTAAGAATAATTATTAGTTTCATTACTATAGTTATAAGAATTGTAACCAGTTATAATCTTATTGAATTCCTATTTGAAGTCTAGTCTAAACCACCTCGAGAGAACTCTAGACACTTCCACGTGACCCTAGAGGCAGCTCTCGTAACAATATGCCTAATTCAAATAAATATACTTTCATATACTTAATTATATCCTTTAAGTATTCTAAAGATATCCCGAGTCTTATAGTATCACATAGTTTGTTATATCTCTATTCATTTGAGATTATTTTAAAATTAATATAAGTATAATATTGATTCCCCTAGATCTTATATTTGTTGATATCTAGTATAATACTAGTAAATGCTTCTAATAGGCTTTGATTAATCCCATTTGAATTTAATCCAATATTGATATAGTTTTGGATATATATATTATATTCTATAGCTTTATCCCAGAATTCTAGCGGTAGATAGGCTTCCTTTAACATTGCTCTCATATTAGCCTCTACTGTACGGATATTATATTCGACTGAGCCATTTTGATATAATAATACTATTACTATAACCTCTGATTATACTCCAGATTTCCATTCTCGAATTGATTATAATAATTCTAGTGTATTATCTATTCTAACGGCGATTACTAATACTCCTATACTAAGCTCGATTCCTCGTTTCTATTCTTTCAGTAAAAGAATCGTATCACTTTTATATCTCAAAGGAATAATCCAGTTTATTCTTATTACACTATCAATAATAAGGATAAAGTATCTATATCCTCAAATGAATCTTAGAAAAAAACCAGCGATATCAAAATAGATCAACTCTAATCTCTTAGACTTTCGAGTGCTTAATTCATTCGGAATTCTATTGATTATTTTTGTAAGGGAACAGATGTTATATATATCAAGGGATAAGGGGATCTTAATGAACTTCTGAAGTATAGTTATTTTGTATAGATTTCTGATTTTATTAGGGTTGAGATAATTAAAATGTTGATGTCAGATTAGATATCTTTCCTTTTCTAACATTATTAGTTCTTCAGAGATACTCTTTATATTATCTAAAATCTTAACAGATAATACAAAATCTTCATATCCTGATTTTATATACAAAATAATATATATTCTATTTTTCATTTTGGTTTTAATAATCTTATTATTCTTATTATCTTTTAATATGAAATATATCTTTTTAAGACTAAATCTCTCTTCGAATTCTACTTCGTAGATTCTCTTAATAGAAAGTAAATTAACTCCTAGTCCTGATATATATAAAACTCTATTTAAAACCATTCTTGATCTATTCTTACACATTATATCTATCATCTCTTTTTTATACGAATATATAGCTCCCCCACTAACTACTATCTTTCGTTACAATGTAATAATTAGAGTTCTGAAGAGAGAATATTAGTCAAATATATATGAAGTAGCGCCGGAATCGGCATACTATAGGAATGGGAATGCATTATTAATAATCTCTTCAGTAAAATGATAATACTTGAAATCAGAGTTATTACTACTTTTATCATTAGTGCTTTCTGTTGAGCTTAATTCGACTATATGGACTTTATAATCGCGTTTCTCTTTCTTTTCGATTTGAAAAGGGGAAGTCAATTATTATTGCTTCTTCTTATATCTTACATTATATATTAAGAGATATCTTGTATATCTAAATAAAAGACATTTCTGTATCAAGTGTTCCGTCTTATTATAAAATTCATAAATATTAGGTGTATTTGGCTTCAAGCCTATATCTAGATTCTAATAAAAATCGTAATATAAATTATCTCTATTTCTTCTAGTAATATATACTATCTCTATAGAACTCTTAATCTCAACTTCCTTAACTTATAGATATTTAATCTTTTGATTGATTATTAGAGTATTATTAATAATATATATTATATCGATAATAGTTTTATACTCATTTGGGAGAGATATAATCAGATTTTGAAAGAGTGATTTATTAGTATATATAGTATCAATAAAGGAGTTTGTAGATGTAAATCTTTGACAAAGCTCCTTAAGTTTGTTCTAGACACCAATGATTGTTATATCAGGTGTATCTTTTGCCTAAAAAACGAAGTTCTTGATTTTGAGAAGATATTCGTCCGCGGCAATATTATCGATTTGGGTATATTTGATCGCAAGATAATTCTAAAGTCCTTTTGCTATATCGTATTCGTTAATTAAGGCTTTATCATCATTAGAGAGTAAGCAGTAGATATAAGATAGTATATTTATTTCATTCTTAAGGAATATAGCTTTCTTTTTGATATTGAGTCAAATAAATATAGTTTTGTTATCTTCGGACAGGTTTAATTCCTTAAAACCTTCTATTAAGATATCATCAATACTAATCGCGACTCATACATATTCGTATAGTATCTTCTTACAAATATAAAATATAGCTTTCCCTTGAAATTGAATCCTCATCTAATAGATCCATCGCTTATAGTTTTCTTAAATAAGGAAAGAAATACATTTGGAATAATCCTTACACTTAGTATCATCATTCATTATGATATCGAATAGATGAAAATATTATTAATACAGAGTATTTTTGTGTATATTACAACTTTATTAATTTGAGACAAAGTTGTATAGTAGTTTAAGATGTATATATATATAATACTTCTTTAAAAGAAGAGTACAATATATATAATGATTACATTACAACTATCGCTTAGTAGTTCTCTTACTATACTAAATGAAATCTTGATCGACTTAGTTCTTATGAAGAACTTGTTTATTGTTGATCTCTACTTAGACTGTATAGACTTTATTGAATAATCTTCAGCCATAGTCTTACTGCGGAACACCGGGCTTTATAACCTATTAGAATAAGAGTGATAGAATAGTAGTTATATATATTATTAACTATATAGATTGACTTATAAGATTTAGAATCTAGACTACAAAATAGAAGATATATATATATATACACGTGCCATATCACATGTAATATAACACATGATATATATCGTATATTTCCAATAGTTTCGATATTTTTCTTTGAGACTCAAGTTCTCCAAATCCAATTCAATTGATTACTTTACTTTTTTTAATTTTTTTCGAAAATCTTTTAATTTAAATATTCACTATAGTTTTCCTCTTTTTATCGAGCTACTTTTAGATATGGATTTTTTGATAGCCTTTTGAATAATCCTTATGAGTTCACTTACTACTTGATTCAGTTTAGAATAATTGTTTCTTTCTTTTAAGCTATTAAGTGAATTCTTTTCAATTAAAGTTATTGAATCCAAAGTAGAAAGAAGAAGGGAGTATAAGAATTCTAATTTCAGTATCGATTCGAATTTTTCCCAATTAGCTAGCTTAGTATTATATCTAACTAACGATATTATATTGGATAGATTTAATTCTTCTTTTCCCTTTAATTCGAATAATATTTCAATATGATCGAATCCTGTATTTAAAAGTATTTACTAGTTTTGGATTTGAGAAGTGATTCCTTTTAAGACTAAAGTGAGATCGATAACACTTGGATTGAGGAGATTAGTACGATAGAAGATACTAAAACCAGACTCGTTTAAAAGAGTAAGATTCTAATCTTCCAATCATTCGACTAATTGATCAGTGTTTCCACTTTTCTTCGAAAAAGGATCCCATTATGAGTAATAGGAGTTGAAATCACCTAAGAGAATAGTTTTTTGTATAATCAATGAATTATATAAATATCTTTCAATTATAAAACCCTTTTCTTTGACTTGATTAGTTTTATTATAGATATTAACAATTTGAAAGGCTTTATTTCTATTTTAACAATCGAAGATCTGAATATCAAGATCTCTTAGAGAATCAGGAGAAAGATTGATTATAAATTGAAGAGTTTTTGAAATATATAATAATATTCGTAATCAATATTTGAAATCGAATCTCGAAAGTGTTTATATGAAATTAGAGTATATAATCGATCTTGCATTTGAATAATCATTTCCATTTTTGATAATCAAAGATTCTTAAATAATAATAAGATCGATATTAAGTTCTATTGCGAGCTATAGAATATTCTCTATAGCTTGTAAACTCCGATTGAGATTTATTTGAAGGATTAGAATATTGGTATAACTTATTAATAAGTATTATTCGATTTTTGTTGAATAGCTTAATAGGTTTCGTATGTTTTCGAATTTGCTGTATAGTTCTCTTAGTAATTCGAGCATTTCACTACTAAATACTGACAGGACTTTCCTCTGATATTACATATTATATATAGATATATTAATATAATATGTTTACCTCCACATAGGCCACAAGAAGGGTTCCTTCTACAATAGGCATCCTAATACCCAAATCCTTAATACTTTTGACATTGTATAATTAGTTTCGATTCATAGAATTGTTCTACTCTTATACTACTTCCAGCAATATATAATCACTTTCGAATAGCTAATTCTACTTCTGATTTTGTAGCAAAAGTAATTACTATAGTACTCTCTTATTAGTAAACTCTTTTGGAAGCAGGTGTAAGTCAGAATAGGGTTTCTATAGATTTAAAATCAGAATTGAAAATCTTGATTTCATTTAAAATGAGATCTATTTTTTTTACTTCTGAGAATTCTTTTATAGAGATTTTATGAATAATGACTTTGTATTACTTTTGATCCTTTTGAATTCTTTCAAATTTAATGATATTCTTTTAGATTACTATTTTCTCTATCAGAAATTGTGCTGTAAAAGGAGTATTTGTTATAAAAATAATATTGTTATTAAGAGATAGAATTACAGCTGCAATTATAGGGCCTTTAATTCCAATCTTTTGGAAGACTTCATTTATCTTATTTTGAATAATTAAAGGAAAAAAGGAAATAGAGTTTGGAATCTCTGGTTTAATTAGGATAAATCGTTTTTGAATTGAATCAATCTTTTTCTCTATAATAATAGATTTAATACTTTTCCTATTAGAGATTAGATTCCATTCTTCTTCTTTTGAAATATTCGTATATATTAGTTTTGATATTAATATAATAATAGGAATAGGAGATTTGCTTAGAGCTTTGGCTTGAGATTCGATTTTTCGTATGACTGTTTCGAGATGATTGATTTGAGAAGTAATGATTTTCGAGATTGTAGTAAGATTTCCTTTTTCTATATATTCTCTGAAAACTTCAAGGAGATTTAATAGCTTTATTTATTCGTCACATGATTGAATGAAAGTAGAGACTAGTACAATAAGATCTCTTGCTTTTAGAATAACTTCTATAAATGATTTTGGCTTGTTTTCGATTCGGATCTGTTTATTAGAGTTATTTAAAGGCATTATCAGGCCCCGTTTTCTATTGGGATTGACTGAGAAAATTGATTTAACTGTAAACTGAGTAGCGAAAGGATTACTAAATAGGTTTTTCTCTTGGTTTTCTTGGAATGAATTGATTGGATTAACAATTGATGATATCGGGCTTGAGATTTCTAAACTTGAGATTCTGGGATTGAAGAATAGACTAAATGATATTAAGGTTCTAAAATGATTATTAGGATAAGTACTAGGGATTATATCCATATTCACATCATTTCTTGAATTGATAATAGAATTGATATCTATTATTATATAATCAGAAGAGTTTGAGAAATTTATAATAGTATTTTTGACTCTGATTAAAAGAAAAGAATTTTCGCGAATTTTCGCATATGTTTTATATTTTGAGCGTCGACAACAATATCACAACAACTACTGGTCAGAATCACTTGGGGGCAATTATAATCAATTTGGTTTAATAACTATGATCTAGAACGATCGCGAAAGAGTCGTATTTCGAGGAAAAAAGTTTCCTTCGAAATTTGTTGTATTGATTAACTTGAAGAACCAAGTATCTCAACAAACAAATTAAGAGATATGAGTAAGATAATATATAGAGGATCTTACACTGAATACGTCTATTCTATTATTTCTTTGATCGTTTTTGATTTCGACCAATCCCGAAAGGTTTGATGCGTACTCACTGTGATTCAGTACACCCACCAAGATGGAAAATCAAGCAATCGTCTCTATAGCAGACTTCTTTTGAAGGACTCTATACGAATATTTGTTGTATTCTATAGAATCGGCGAGCTTTTTAGCCTCACTGGAATGTATACGGTAACATCATTATATTTAATCATGCAGTAAATCAAATAGCCGACGATTCTAGTTCTTTCACTGATTGAGAATACGATAATCTCATTAAATTAATTCACTTAAGTCTTGAGGGGTACCCCTAGTTGAGGACATCTTAATGATGTTCAGAAATCAAGATCAACTGAGGAGAATACCGCGTCAGGTCCATTGTCGCAAACTGCTGATGCTTGGATTCCATCAAAATTGTCGATGGTGGTCATCATAGACTTCTTTGGTGGGGTATTAAGTTGCTCAATTGCCAGACCCCACCTAGACACTTATGCACCAATAAGGAGGTCAAAATCCGCTTAGCTAGTCGAAAAAGTGGCCATTATCAGCACAAAGTTCTGTATATCCTATTGAGAAGATATTTCCGATCCATCGAGATTGAGACTGCTAATCTCACTCTCATCCAACAATATTCCACTGCAAAAAGTATCCTCGGCAGGTACTCTTCATACTCTCGCACTCATATCACCAGAGATGAAGTAGAGCGCACCAAACATCGTGTGAAACAACACCCTTAGATTGATCATCCTGCCTACCTGACGCTAAACTAATGCAGATTTTTTTATCATTGACACCTTGATTCTTCCGCATCAAATTTTTTATATCACATGAATAGGAACATCGTTATCTCAAATTATGTCACAGGGAACATCTTTCGATATCGTCTCTTCTACAAATCACACATGAAATATTCTTGGATTCCTGCGACAACACCCTCAAACAGAAGAATGTTGAGGACGAATGGTAGCCCGATGGGAACACCCGCAGCACCAAGCCTAGGCACTGCTGTAGAAAGTGCTTACACCATTTCATTGGTGGAATAGACCTAGACTACCGACATCTCATGGTGTTCTCTAGTGTTCCCGTTTGTTTATAATTCATATCGATCTAAACAATGCACACAAACATTTGACATCAAGGGTCACCAGCGGGTGTACAGTCGGGACACTGCAAAAATGGACTTAGGATTATCTCTTGGAATATTGAATCGTATATTTTAGGAATTACTATTTACAGATTATTGGAAGTTGAAGAATGGAAAAACAGATTCTGATAGTAAGCAATTGAGAGTTGAAAAGTTTCCGGTCAGTCCCTTCACCCACTAGTAGGCCACACCCGATAGGATCATGTACAAATGGATTATTTACTTTATACTATGGAATCTAACTTCGACTTTTTGTAAATTAGTCTGTCATCTTTGGATAATTAAGGTTGGGATTCTAGTACCGTGGAGGGAATCGCTCTTGTAGATGTGGAGGAGGCTTAAAAGTATAACTGCTGTGAATCTAGATCATATGTCGATCCACTACTCGTATATTCGCAGGTTCCATATTTATCCCTAACACCGATATAGAAGAGATCCCAGGTCTGTAAATTAGAGTTGTTTTAGTGCCCTTCCTAGTTCAATCGTCGTAGTTGAGCAAGGATACATTAGAATGGACTACTGCCAAGGTCCCGCAACCGAAAGCATAATCTTGACTGTGAACCCCAAACGGACTTGGACCCTGTATCTTACTTATCGCTGCTATTATCTGGTGCTATCTGACAAAGACTCCGAACAGCGGGAGTTGTTCGCGATGCAGCTCTACCCAGCTGGCACTCAACCTACGGTGGAGGGATTATAGTAAATGATATTTAGATAGCTAAACAATCAATCCTTCCATATTGCGACCAATTCAATCATAGTTTTTGTACATGTATACAGATATACAAGTAAATATCTTTACGATAGACATTCATTTTGACGATGGAAAAAACTAGAGGACTCTGCACTACCTTCAAGATAGGTGTAGTTTGCACTATTTCGCTTCGCTCCGTAGAAAAAGCGGTAATAGAAACTAGAATTTTTCAGAACGGAGATCCCTTCGGTTATCACTAATTATTCCTCCCAAGGCTTTGAAGCAGGATAGGCATCAACTGCACTCCATACCCACATTTTATTCCCTAGGATATAAACCTTTTGTTTGTTTTGATTTGAGACAATTCGTCGATTGAAGTAATCTGGTGCGAAGAAAAGTCTCGGGGCACATAATATTAAGTCCTTAAAACGGAATAGCTGGATTAGTACACATCAAACGTGCAACCAGAGAAGTAAGAAGTTGTCTAGGTAACTCATTATTATAACTCACAAAATAGTTATTAAAATGCGCGATTATGGAGATGTGTTTTTATGTTGATTTCTTGAGTTCCAAGTGATAAATATCATCAGCAAGGTTCGACGATTAAGAATCTACTCCATGTAAACACCAGCCAGAAAATTGAAAGCTCTACCAGGACTAGAATACTAATCATATCTTCTTTCATCTTAAATGAAAAGGAAAAGGATAGGATGACGACTAAGCATCTGTTAGTTCCACGTTATAAGTCTGCACCCTTACATATCGGACACCCCCACATTTCGGACACTTCAAAAACTGAATTTATATATATTTCAAACTTCAATTATTTAATGATTATTGAACTTTAATACAATTGTCTGTAGAGTCACTATTTATAGTAATAGAAGATTCATTTCTATTAATTTCATAATCTCTAGCTTCAATTTGAGTCTCTTTTATAGCTTTAATCCCTACAAACTTCGAATTTGGAGATATTCGAACTTTACATCTTTTTCTGGGAATAAGTTGATCTAATTGATATTCTAACTTTCTAATCCTATTCTCTATCTCTAAGAGTTTATAATTCTTGATATCAAATCTCTTTATAATCTTACAAAATAAGAATTGTTGTATTATTAAATTCAGAGTTTTATTCTGAATTATTATATCTTTATATTTTTAGATATCAAATGCTTTATAAGGAGTTTCTTATAAAACAAAAGATAATTCTATATCCAATTGAATCAGAGGATTATGATTAACCTTAGAATTGGATAGTAGAATTTCGTTATTACTGTTTTTGAATAGAAGTTGATTTATAAGAGGTTTAATTATATTCTTAGATTAAAGACCACTAGCTTTCCATTCAGCTGTGATATTTTGAAGTGTTAAACCTTCTATTCTAGCTTTCTGATAGCAGGAAAGAAAGTTTCGCTTTTCAATTAGTATAGAATCTGATAATAGATCTAATTGATTGAGTTTCTTTCGATATGCGTTTTTCAAAAACGAGAACACTAATAAATCGAGTGATTATAGTATATATGATATATATAATAATAGAAACAAAAGATATATCTTATTAATGAAGTATTTTAATATGAATTCTATAGTTTTATAGCTTTCATATTTGTTCAAAATAAGGAGTCTCTATTCTTCAGGATTGGAGGGGGCATTTTGAGGGATAAATATCTTTTTTAGTTACTCTAAAGCTGTATTGTTCGTAGTCCATCCATTTTCTGTAGTAGTGAATTGTTAGTCCTTATATAGAATGAGATCTATAGAAAACTATTATTGTTATATTGATTTTCCTTTATATATAATAAGTGGATTAAGTGCTTTTCTAATAGCTGAAATATATTTGATAAAAGATATCCAAACTTTCGAACCAGATTGCTTTTTCTGAATAAATCTTTGATTAGTATTCCCTACTACTAATCCATTAAGTCCCTGACCCTCTATAATCCCTGCTTTATTCATATTCCATCTGTTTTCTGACTTAATAGTCTTAATTTCAGGAATTAAGAGATATTAGAACTACTTCTTAATAATATCAGATATAGCATCAAAGACTTATACAGAATCAATACAATATAACCTTTTGATTCTAATAAAAGAATTCCATTTGAAAAAGCTCTTTATCTATCTTTTTCCAACTAGTAAATCCTCTTTTTATATAATGAAAAGATGATTTGCTATATCTTTTATTTACTGATATATTATACTAGTATCAAGAGATTCCTATACTAATATCCAGTTTGCTAATAGTTCCTTTTGAATCGGAGCTATCTTTTACTGGCTTTGGGCACTTTCTTGATGCAATATATCATCATATATACGATTGTGAAGTGTACTACATGGTACACCATAATCCAAGCTAACCTTCCTAATACTAGCTCCATTTACTATTGCTCTAAACGCTTCCTGAAGATCATCTTCAAGGTAATCATTTTTCATTATATGAATATAATAATTTCAAAATTTAGAATCAATTGATCAAAGAATTGTAGAGTTATTAAAGCTCTAAATATAATAATGACTCAAAGCGGGGTGATTTTTGACGTGTCCGAAATGTGGGGGTGTC
>PQXI01000167.1:0-81923 GCA_004786145.1 Botrytis paeoniae
TACATTTACATTTACATTTACATTTACATTTACATTTACATTTACATTTACATTTACATTTACATTTACATTTACATTTACATTTACATTTACATTCACATCTACATTCACCACTACTATATCCCCCTACCATACATCATCCATCACACATCACATTCGAAACCATATCCTCTCAGTCAACAGAGTACGAAAGATACGTAAACAAACAGCCAAGATCCCAATACCAGTTGCAGCTATCAATTGACATAACAAAAAAATAAGCTTAATATCCTATTAATCTTGAGATCTTATTGTTTTCGCGAGACAAAGACGGTAGATAGGAGTTGAAACTTGAAGATCCCAATACCAGTTCCGCATATACTGAAGAGTATGATTTAGTTGTAGAAAGTGGAAAGTGGGAAGTGGGAAGTGGGAAGTGGGAAGTGGGAAGTGGGAAGTGGGAAGTAGAAGACTAGATGTGCGGTTTAAATTTAAATCCGAGGATACAGGATACGGGATGCATGATGAAAACACACATAATACACGCCCGTACATACTACCACAACACAACTCAAACTTCAAACCGCAAGATACCAAAATACCAGCTAAACACTAACTGAACACTAAACACTAACTAAACACCATACACTGCACCATATCACCATTAATCAGTCCAGGAGTTTTCCTCTCATCTCAGCCTCTTCGATATGGATGGCAGTATCAGCTTCCTCAATCCCAGCGAGGAAACCTCAATATACATAATATACATAATATACCTAAGTTTGCAGAATACAAGAGTTTTCTTGATTTACTTCAAGATGCCCGATACTGAGTCCCATTTCTTGAGCAGAATCATGTACTCACTTATATACAAACCTCTTTACATCGCAATAACTAAATCCATGTACGTAAATGTAAATGTAGCGAACGAGTAAACAAACGAGTAAGCAAGCAAGCAAGCAAGCAAGCAAATACATAGCCATGAAATCTTACAATGCTAAAATTTCATATTGGTATCAATAGTAAAGGTCATTAAATACACTGCCTGCTTTTCCACCCAACATAATATCATGCTCTTCCCTTTGAATATAAAAGAAAGGCCTCAGTCAATCCCTATAATCGACCAAGAATGCCTTCGTTTGCACTCCCCGCTTTTCATTCCTTACTACTATTTCCACTCATTACCAAAAAAGATCCGCCATCTCTCCCCTTAAGCAATTTTCCCATTCATAAACAACGATGATTATTCGCATTCCTCAGCAGCCAATTATCCCATTGTACTGCACTCCCCTTGATTACAACTCCTTCATCTACTTCTTCTTGCCCTTCCCTTTATCACTTCCACCCTCTTTCTCTCCCACCAACTTTAGTAGCAACTCCTTGAGTTCTCCCACTTCCTTCCTCAACTCTCTTACTTCACAAGTCGCCTCATCACTCTCGACATTTGGTACAACTCCCTTAACCCTCTTTTCCCAACCCTCTCCTTCGAAATCGACTTCCCCATTCAATTGTTCCCATTCCTCCACTGTATCATCATCGTCATCACCTCTTTGTCTATTTCCCTTGACTCTTATAGCACTTCTCTGTTCAAACCAAGCTGCTATTAACAGTAATGGTGAATAGATGACTGCCATAACATAATCATTAAGTTTAGCGTATCGTTTCCTTGACATCCACCATTCGCAAGGAAGAATGAGGAAGAATATTTCGATAAGATTAGTTGGTGCGATAAAGACATTCTCATCTGGAGCTCTGACAAATTGCATTGTCTTCTGAGAGAAGAGTGCCATATATTCATCAATGGCATTATCCGTAATATCCTCATAAGCAGAGTTGTAAAGCGCAATGAGGATATTGAGAAGCACTACCATTATGAGGAATGTGAAGATGTAATAGAGGATAATTCCAAAAGGTGGAGCGAAGTTATCAAAACCGGAGAAATCTGGTGATTGCATGACAGCGTTGGCCATTGCTTGGAGGATGAATGTAGCGGAGTCGACATTAGAATCGGCCATATCCATACCAATAAATGCTTGTAAGAAACCAATGATGATGACAAATAAAAGAGCGAAGAAAATGAGAGATTCTTTCATCATTACTTTAATAACGACAAGCATAGCTCCAAAGAAGCGAATGGAATCGAGGTAAAGTAATAACCTCATCCAGAACATTGGTGCAGAGAAAGCTATGAATGTTAGTATTTTTCAACCATTGAACAAAATTTGAACATACCCAAGAAGTTATAACTAAGCTCATTGAACTTCCCTCTTTTCCCATCATCATCTTGCAGCGGGTGACCAAGAGCAATAATTCTCGTAATCAAACTTGTCATTAGAAGGGCATAAAGAATTAAATTGAAGACATTCCAGAATCCAATATAATACCTTCCAACCTTCCAAAACTTGCTGACCTCATCACATATGAAACCAGCTGTGAAGATATAAAGGATAATTTCCACAATATCCAAATCTCCACTTGGATTGACTGTATTGATAGCACCGGTATACAAAGCCAAATAGATCAATGAAAAGATGATCTGAGTAGCATTTTGATATATGGGTGCGCGCATGCGATCTGGATCAACATGAGTCCAGTAATATGTATTGTCCTTTTTCTTATAATCGACAAATTGAGAAGGATCGTTCTCGTCTTGTACGAGCCATCCTCTCCAGAGATAATTGACGCATTTCTGATATCCCGAAGAACCAGTAACACGTAAAGCATGGAGATCTACTGCTCTTTCGATAACATTCGCAGGCGCAGTTTGCTCTCCATCGACTAATACCGAATATCTTTTCAACAATACATTTTGTAAAAGATACTCTTGATCTTCTTCCGTTTCGATTCTAGCCATATGTCAGTCTCTTACTTCCCTCAATCACTTCCCCTTCCGAATCCGAATCCAAATCCAAATCATAGAAGTGAAAAACTCACAATTGTTTTGCAATAACCTCACAAGCCACCGCTCTCACATTATGTAAATCCGCATCCCAAAGCTCCAACATAGCCTGCTTCTTGAACCATCTCTTGCAAACCAACAATGCATATACCACACAAGCACCGTGATCTTTTCCTCCCGCCTCCTTTGCGGCTGCAATAACCTTCCTAGTTATGATTTTCGAATGTGCGCATACGACATTTGCTTCTTCGAGTTCGCATGGTACAGTTTCTTCAATGAGGTAACGAAGACGAAGAGCAGTTTTAGTTACTTCGAGAGGAGGAATGGCGCTGGGGAGTTCATCTTCGCGGTAAGAGGGAAGAACTGAGAATTGTTAGTTGTTGATTTTTGTAAGTTGTGATTTGCGATTCGTGTGAAAGTGCAAATCGTTATGCGACTCTAGGGAATACAAGCAAAAGAGAAGGAACTTACGACGACGAGCTTCATCGCGCCAAAGATGTTGATCTGCGCTATGCATCAAAGTATCAGTATCAATTGCATTATCCACATAATTGATAGCTCGTTCCTCCCAAGCTATCATATATCGCGGGGTTCACAAACCTTCCATCCAAACCGAATAGCTTTCTCCATTGAACCATTTTGAATTCAATGAATTGTGATAGCTGCCGTCTCAATTGCTATTTCCTTTCCAAGAACGATAATCAAATCGTCGTCAAAACAATTTGCTTTGAAAGGAAAAATGACTTATCGCATTGATGTGTTTACTCGGAAGTTGTTGGTTTTGCTAATTCGCGTTCTGTGCAATGTGCATCCACTTCCAAGGTTTGCTTGCTATCAAGCCTATTTGGATTTCTTTACTTGGCAAATAGGCGGTGGATAGCACCTGCTCAGTTTATGACGTGGTGCCAGCAAAAGAGTGAGTGAAAAGCCATTTTATTAATTGGCAACACGATGTGAAGTGATCAATAGACTGGTGAATACAGACTTTGAAGATATACTTTTGCTTGTTGTCTTGGACAGCGATAGATGTTGAATTGATTGACTGACTGTGCGACTGAAAATGATGGGGTCTAGCTACCTATGTGATGTGAGATCATCTGTGGCGCACACATGAATGCAATATGATAAACCTCATGAGCCACAGAGCCACAAAGCCACTCAAACGGAAAGTTTCATAGCCACGAGTGAACCACGCGTTGCAAGTACCGGCAATGGTATCAAAGACATTGATTGATCAACTACATCGTACAATTAACAAGAAGATCCTTTGTTTTAGATTCAACTTCATTATCATCATAATCTTAATGGCATCAGAACTTTCACCCTTTATATATATAGGCAAAACTTAATTTCGATCTATCAATGTTCGACTCTCTCAACCAAATTAAATGGCCAACCGAACGTATTCCTGGTATCCAGTCTGTCTGTTCTGTGTAGATCCAATTCCTCAAGATGTTTCAAAACCCCAAGATGTGACGCCGGCGGGGGTAATTCTTGATATGTGTTCATACTCAATATCGTAAGTAGAACAGCGATATCTCACCCTGGTATCATATCCATATATCGTACAAAATTTTCATTTACTTTTCTTTGTATATTTTCCCTTCTTTTGAAGCCCCTTTATCAATCGACTTCGAGCCGAGAATTTACGTGATTCGAACACAACGGATCGGTATAGCGTAGTCCCCTACTGGATATTTCTCTGCGAATTCCTATTTCCTTTCCATCCCAAAATTTGACTCTGTTCCCACTCTCCCGGCGCAGAATGCCTATTAGCACTCGTCACAGTAACCTTCGTCTCTTTCAAAATATGTTTCTGACTTTCTCCGTCATCCTTTTCAATATCCGAATCCCCTAGTTGAACGAAAGTATCCAGATTGATATCCGATCTCTTTCCTGTACCATGTTGAGTTCGCGGTACATTTCCATTCTTTCCTGATGTGGGATTATTGGAATTTCCGGTAGTACTGAGATTGAGGAAGGGAAGGGATAAGAGAGGACGAAGGGCAGGGAGAGATCCGGCAAATATTCCCATTGCTTCTTCGATGACGGACCAGAGTCCTATGCGGCCGGTACCGAACATGAATTCGGCGGGATCGCTGTAGAGTGATAGGTAGCGGAGTCGAACGATTGTTGCACAGCTTGCACTGAAGATGAATTAGTCTTAAGCCATCTTCAAAGCACCCGAGAAACCCTAAGAACTTACAACGCTGCCAATCCCAAAATACAAGCCACGGAAACCTTAACTCTACTCTTCATCTGAATATTCCTCAACAACACTGCTGGCAAGATCGCTAAAGCCCAATCCGTTGTGATTTCTACCGCTGAAAAGAACAAACTGACATCACTGTTCAGTTGCAAATTACACACTCCTTCCGATTCCCCCCATAGCGTATTAATCGGATGACATATGTTCGCAATGCCTATCATGAAAATAAGGGCAGAGATAGCGGTCATGATCATAATACCCCAGACGGTATAAACATAGCGACGACGAGTATCAGCGATACGGAGGAGAGTTACCGCAATACTGCATTTAATAGCTACAGCACCGGTAGCGTAGAAAAATTCAGCAATGAAGAAAAGCTATGGGATTTATCAGTATTGTAGAAACCTTGAAACTTAATCCTCAGGAAAAATAATAAATAGTAAATACCTTAGTCCCCCTCGCAATATCATGCGCACTCAAGTACTTAGCCTTCTGCCCACTCCCATAAAAACTGCATACAATACACAGACTACTCGTGACAGTAAATAGCAACTATTCATCCATTATCATATTAGCATCATATTCTCTCCCCCAAACACACGTTTCAAACAAGTCAAAAAAGGGAACACCAAGAAATAACATACCAAACCAATCGACATAACAATATCATCCAGTCCCCAAATTTTCCTCCACAACCTCACACCCGCACGCATCGAAAAAGTAATCCAACACAACGCCAGCAACATAATCGAGGTCCAAAATAATGCCACTCCATCCCCTGCGATCTTCGACATATTTGCGGTTCTGCTTTCGTCACACTCTGTCGATTTGTCGCCAACCAGCTGATCTCAAGATCAAGATCAATAATCACACCGAACACACAAAGTAGGTATGTAAGAATCGTAAGATAAGATAAACAAAACTTTCAGAAAAACACAGATCCTGATACTAAGATTGGAAAGTATACGCATGCATACTAGAAATCCAATCGCACGAATACGAAAATAAAGTACAGTGCAGTAGTTATCTACTTAGCACTTAGTTTCCTTCCCAGTCTTGATATATCTCCATATATCATACTGATCAAAAAATCTCATCCCAGATCCCTCCCTTCCGTGATACTTTAGGATATTCCCTGCGCGGAAATTGAATGCTGATAGGATGGAAAGTGCCCGAAAAAAACATAATTCGAGACTTCCTGGCTCGAATCATATGGGTACCGCGTCCTTGTTATTCTTCTTTGGGAGTGTTCATATGAAGAATTCCAAGTGCCCTCGTTCGGCTCGATTTATGGTGGACCCGAGACCAAGTTCTGAGCTTCTTTAGTTCTTTAGTGTGTGGTAACTTGGTAGGGATATGATTCCTACTTTTATGTACGGTGTGTACTTGGTATATCTGGACGTATAAAAGTCTAGAGTGGAAGGGAAAACTAGTGTTCGAGAGATTCATTGTTATGATAGGGTGATGCAAAGTTAGTTAGTCTTTTTTATACGGCGTCCTTAATGAGAACTGATATATCACTAATAAGTAGAACTACCGGCAGTACATTTCTTATCCGCGCTTAATTCCTTTTTGGTTCCAGAACTATTTTCATAATTCAAAGCTGCTCATTAATTAAATGCTAGGTAGTGTATAAACCGATAGTCATTATTGAGTTAATTATGGAATCGTGAACAATAGACCGTCAAGACTCAACTCAACCCATTAGCATCAGGCCATCAATTCAAGGGGTAACGAATCGCACCATCCCCTCCCTCTTAAAGCTTGTTCGAAGCAAAAACTTTCCAAATTACGTTGAATATCATTTCCTTGTGTTCCCATTGGAACATTGGTTCATGATTATCATCGACATCAGGGACTGTGTTCTTAGAGTTTCCCTTTCAAGATCTTTGACAAGAGGTCCTATCCAAGTCAAATCTTAACAAAAGTGGGATAAGTCTACACGGAATACCTCGCAGCGGCAATTACATTTACAGTAAGATCGACAATCCCAAACAGCATATCCAACGGTTTTCTACACCATTGATACAAAAAAACTAAACAGCATGGGGGATATCCATGAAAGCACGCACAATTGCGTGGAACCCTAGAAGCCCAATATGAAATGTGTTATTACTCTGCGTAAGCGATTAAGCTCCATATGGGTATGTATATCGGCGATATTCGTTTTGAAATTCCTTCGGTACCTGGTTCAGGGTCGACTAACACGAGCGTGAAGGTTGAGAATCCAGTCACATGTTTTCAAATCCCCTCGCACGAAAGATTTATCTCCCATGAATCTAATCTTAATTCGCTCCACCCTAAAATCATTTATTTCGTAGCCTACGGCGTTATATCCTCCTCAAGAGGGCCAGCCCGAGGTTCCGCATAAAGTGTCAAATGTATACGGAGTAGACCAGTTATACTAGTAAGGGACCAGTGCTCCACTAACAGCTGTCATGTTGAGTTTTGAGGGGTTGCTTAAGCTTGCTATTGTCCTTAAGGTTTTCCTATCATATCAATTGTGAATTTCCCATAGTTTTTCCTTTTGTACCAGAATCTATCATATTGTACTATTCGCAAGAAACAACACCAATTGCATACATATACATATACACATCATGTCTGAAATCATTATCAAAAATGAGGATTTAGCCAGTCTTAAAGGCAAGGTTGTCATTGTGACAGGTACGTACATTCGTCATACATAAAAACCATGTAGACGAGTTCCCACACCTGCGTACCTTACATCTACTCCTCACAACCCCTCATACTCACGTAAATCCCCTCATTCTAGGTGGTTCCTCAGGAATTGGCCTCGCAACCATCGACCTCCTCTTATCCCTCGGAGCTTCCGTCGTCAGCGCAGACATCAACCCTCCACCCACTCCAGTCTCCTCCTCCTCCTTCCTCTTCGTCCAGACAAACGTAGTCATCTGGTCTTCCCTCGCTGCTCTCTTCAAAGCCGCCGTCGAAAAATTCTCCCACATCGACTATGTATTCGCCAATGCAGGAATCGGTCCTCGAGGAAACTATATCGCCCTCGACGTTGACGAGAATGGAGATCTCAAGGAACCAGTCCATGATGTCTTGGAAGTAAACTTCAAGAGCGTAGTCAATACCACTTGTTTAGCAATCCACTATTTGAAACAAAATGCCCAGGGAGGAAATATCGTACTCATGGGATCGAGTACTGGATTACAGCCTTTGAGAGCACCCGATTATTGTAAGATACTTTTCCCTTTTCCCAATTCCCGAGGTAGCGAAAAATAAACTAACAAGCCCCAAGCCGCAGCCAAAGCAGGAGTCCTCGGTTTCGGTCGCTCCATCCAACGATCCATCAAAGCAGCCAAGCTCCCCATTCGAGTCAATGCCCTCGCACCATCCTGGACTTCCACCCAGGTTTTGCCTGATCTCGATGGTATCATGGCTGCCATTTCCCACAAGGCGCAATCTTGTGATGTTGTAGCTAGAAGCGCAGCATTCTTGATGACTACGACTGATAGAGAAGGAGATATCTTATACGTATCTGATGGACGTATCACAGAGATCGAACAGAGTATTTTGGCTCCAGCCTATGCGGCTATCAAGGGTGATGGACCAAGTGATGATGAGATTTTAGAGCGAATTTTTGGCTTGGGTGCATAAGGGATGATTCATGAGGTGCGATTGGCGTGAATGATTCGGATGTTTAGCATGTCAGTAATTGGCATATATGATTTGGCTTGTTTAGATGAAGAGATACCATATTTATGTACTCGATTATGTATGCATTAGTTATGAATGAAATTTGAGCTCTTCATGACCATTCTGATATTTCCATCTCTTTGAATAGCTGTACACTAATAATACATCGACTCAAATCTCTCTGTGAATGTATGACATTGAAAATAAAATACATCGGCGATAATCCTCTCTATACCTAGCTGCCGATAATTCAATAAGTACCGTTCGAGTTATTCATCGGCACTTGAGACGAACGTTAGGGATCTAGATCCTCCCATCCGCACAGCCTATCGATTGTCAATCATATCCATTTGCATTCGCACACAACCATCTCCACAAGAGCACGAATTTCAATTGCAAAAATCGGGAAACTCTAGCCTATTTCCTCAAACACATGATCCCCGGCAGCAATCCGACAAAATTCCGAGAAAGAGCGGATATACCCCTTACACAAACCCATCCATCTTCCGTCCGTACAAGAAGATTTCACAATGTTTCACCTCCCCGGTATTTGAATTGATCACACAGCATATTTCCCAATTAGGTCGCACTCATCCGCTCCTAGATGGAATTCGGAGATAATGCCGACATCCTTGATTCAT
Organism: Botrytis paeoniae; assembly: GCA_004786145.1. Classification (NCBI taxonomy): domain Eukaryota; kingdom Fungi; phylum Ascomycota; class Leotiomycetes; order Helotiales; family Sclerotiniaceae; genus Botrytis; species Botrytis paeoniae. The sequence goes on from PQXI01000167.1 coordinate 9,395, forward strand.
CGTTCTCTAGCGCTGTTAGCGGGTAGACCAGCCTTCCAGTCCCGGCAGATTAAATTTGTGAATTTCCTCCTCAGTATTTCTCTTCCGCGAAATTTATCGTATCAAGAATCAAATTCGAGTATAAGAGCCGACAGGCTGGGGTTTCTAAAATGGGATGTTCAAGAGTCAAGACTCTTCCACATATATGCATGAGGGTAGAAAATCAAAAGAACGAAAAAATTGATATATGTACTCGACGAACCCCAGAAAAAGAACAGAACTTTGTTACAATTGATATGAGATATGATTAAGTAACCTTGACTTACTTACTACTCACTCGTGCCGCGAGTAGCCAGCACCCAAGCAACCCCACTACCAAAAGAACCCGAATCAGTCCTCTTATAGTCCACCATCCTGTGATATATACTTCCAGCTTCAGGGTTACATATTTTGTATCACCTGATAGGACGAGTTAGTAAGTGATAAGTTGAGTCAGAACAAGATCCAGCCCCACTGCTAGCCTCTCTTCAGCCTCAAAGCTCTAAATCTCAGCTTCTTGATGGCATATTTCTATCAATACTACGAAAGAAGAAAGTTTAGAAAAAAGCATTCTAGAAATTCACGAGTATATACTAGGTGCCTATAAGAAGAGTAGAGATCTACTTCTTGCATGTGGAAAGTACTACGTTAATTCGAGAGCTCTGATAGGACTTCGATGTCGATGGAGAAGGGGTCATGTTTGATACTAGCTTACACAGAGATTCCAAATCCATACACATAGCCATAGCCATAACGATCTTCGTATCCAATACTTAGTATCAAGTATACAATATCAAAACACAACGGACAGAATGATGAAAACCTTAATAGTAATCTATAATATACAATCTACCTGCGTATCGTATCTACTTTGCCATTGATAACATTCATGATCTACCCTTCGTCTTAATCTTTTTCTCCAACTCCTCAATCTCTCTTTGAGCCTTTTCCTCCTCTGCCTTCATCGCCTCCAATTTCAAATCATCAATCCTCTTCTGTTCCCTTGCAAGTTGATCTGGTCTTCTAATCGCGATATCCTTTGGTTTGTAATCACTGAAAAGAGCTTTGAGCACCTTTTCAATAACAAAACAAGCAAGATAATCCACAATCATCGTAGTCGTCATAACTACTTTGAAATCATATGAAAATGGAACCAATTTCATTTTCTCATTAACCTCAGGGATGAATTCAGTCGAGCAAGAGAAAGCGATTGCGGATACACCAATGATACCGTAGTACATTCCTTTGTTTTCGGAGATGGCTTCACGGAATGGACGACCTTGATAATTGATTGCGAATGTGGAAATTTGTTGAATTAGTTGAAGAAGATAGACAGCGCTATTCAGGAGCGATGGAGCGAATTCTCCTTCAAGATCAATGTCTGGGTCACGTCTGAAAAGTATTAGTACTTGTTGCGCGGGTGGAAATGAGAGAAGGTTAAACTTACGGAGCGATCTTATCGCAGAAACGAGCAATGTAAATAAGTGTAACGATATGAACTGCGAATTGTCCAAGGATAGATCCAATGATGTAGAAGTTGAAGATATTTGGCTGTGGTCTTTCTTTGGATAGACCTTCCACGGACTTGGCCCGGGAAATTGACAAAAAGCAAACACTCATGAGCATTCCACTGATTGTCACTTGACCATCACCAAATTTAATACCTTCAAGATACAACACACTCAAACTGTAGGCGCTAATGAGACAATTCAAAGCGAGAATTTTGTACATTTGAATAGTTGCAACAAGTGTGCAACGACCTTGACGAATGATATTGGGAATGGCAATGACGTTACTCAGTTTACTGGTGAATGGAGCTGCGACGGATGCATCACCAAGCTTGATTGTAGGTGGCTCATCGTCATCCATTTCTGCCTCCATCAGACTTTGAGTCATTTTATCAGCAAGACTAGCCGCTTTCTTCTGTGCATCATTCAAAGTCGGCTTGTTTTGCTGATCATTGATCAATGCTTGAGCGCCAGGCGAAGTAATCGTTTCCACGTCATCAGTTTTGTTCTTGTTAGCAGCTGTCTCCATGAGAGCCACAGAAATACCCTTCTTATCGGCTTCCCGTTGGATAGCTTTATCGTAGTGTGGATTTTTAGGTCCTGGTGGATACAAATGTGCGATCAATATGGGTACTGGAGGAGTTGGTTGATTAAATCGTGTCATCATCTGACATTGCTTCTCGTAAAGCTCTTTCATTTTATTGTTTCTGAAATGTTCGGCAATCTTGTTGAGATCCTCTTGCGAACCATTGAGTAAGGCAATACCAATATGAGCTTGCTTCAAGGCTCCAACGTCGTTTGTTCCATCACCAGCCATAAGAGTATGATAACCAAGATCTCTCAAGCCGGTAAGAATCTCTTCTTTTTGTTTTGGAGATACACGAGCATATACCCATGCGTAACGGTAAATGGTAGAAAGTGCAGATTGATCCTTGAATTTAGACAGAGCGTAACCAGTGATACACAAGTCATTTTTCTCGATAATATTCTTGTCAATAGGCTTGGAAGGGTCAACAGGAATGCTGATACTGTCATCAACACTTCTCCATACAATCTTCTCCCCTGAATCATCGTGTTCTGGTGCATCAAGAATGAGAACATCTCTATCCACAATTTCAACTTCTCTGGCAACATGGATGGCGGTCAAGGGATTATCACCAGTGATCATAACGACACGGTGACTACTTTCGTTGAGCATTTGTACAGCTTTCTTCGCGTCATCCTTGAGAGGGCAATGTAAGACTAAGAAACCAGCGAAATGCAATTCGCTCTCCACTTCTTCGCGCTTTAGATCGTTGATTTTGCCAGAGCCAAGTTCAGACTCGGTGGAGAGATATTTGTAGGCCAAAGCGAGAACACGCGATCCTTTCCTGGTAAAGTATTTGTAGGTTTCTTCGTAATCCGTGGGAACCTTGACCAACATTTTCATGATGGTTTCCGGAGCTCCTTTGACACCAACGAAAGTAGAACGAATTTTCTTACCAGTTTGGGTATTGAGAGCGGTCAATGAGGCGACAGAGCTTTGACGTTTAAGGGCAGACGAGAATTGGAAACGGCGCTTGATTTGAACCGAAGATGAGGGTGCACCAGTTTGAACCTTGCTAGACAAAATATCATTTCGCCCAAGTGTCCAGCCCAACGAAGTCAATGTAGCTTTCTCCATAGGATCTCCGACAATATCACCTTCATCCAATTTGACTAGGGCATGAGCCGTAGCGAGCACATATGTGGTCTCCAATGAAGCTTGTAGGACGGGAGTGATATGGCTGTGGGCACCATCGTTTTCACGAGGGGTATCGGTACCGGAATGACCTAGGCCTAGACCAGCAATACCTTCAACGACTAGATCTTCTCCAGTCAATGTACCGGTCTTGTCGAAACATGCGACATCAACGCGCCCAGCAAATGGAATGCGGAATGGTTCGGTACAATAAATAGCATAACGACTAAGAGCTGCCAAACTAGTATTGACTGCAAGACTGAGCTCCATAGGTAATTCCGGAGGTACGACACTAGTAACAATCAAGACGCAATCAAGCAGGAGCTTGGATCGTTTTCTGTCCTTTCTCACACCTTCATCCCAAACATACCAAGATGCAGCGATTGCGAAAATCAATAAGAAAAGAATAAAGAACAAAGCTTCAGCATTGTTGGCGGATACCCGCTCGGTAGAATAAATCATAGTTCGAACCAAGCTGCCCTGCGATGTCTCGAATCCGGTTTTTACCACAATGGCCATAGCACCGTTGTCTGGGGGAGATGGAACGCCCGAAGCGATCTTTGGTCTTTCCTCATCGGTATTTCCATGTGTAATTTGTAGAACTTTTGTTCCTCCATAAAGGAATGCATTCTTGTCAAGACCTTCTGGCTCTAAGACTGCATCACTGGGTCTGAGTTGCACTGAGTCCTTCAATAGTGGGGTACTTTCTCCAGACAGCATAGCTTCGTTTACAATGGCGCTTCCTTCAACCAAAATCATGTCGCAAGCTACACCACTATCCTCCTTGGTTCGGCCAACTGAAACGAGATCTCCTGGTAGAAGCTTATCGCTTTGCGTTTCCTCCCATTTGTTCAACCGGTAAACGAAGATATCGTATGGCTTAATACTCATTCCTCGGAATTCAGTCAAGGTCCTTTGGCGTTGCCAGACTACTGTACTCTCAAATCCTACCAACATGACCAGGGTAAATAAGGAATAGTACCAGTAATCATCCAACATCCATAACCCAACACAAAAGATTTGGAAGACGAAGAACGGTGCAACTGCATGTTCTTTGAACAATTCCGAAAAAGTAGGGACCGGGATATCGAAAGTGTTATCGCCATAATGTTGATGAATTCTGGAAAGCTCAGATGCCGAATCGATACCTCTAGACTTTTGATATGTCTCTAAAAGTGGCTTTGGCTCTTGATCTATTGAGTATGTCAAGGGGGCAAACGAGTTCTTCGATGGATCGTAGAGAAATCGACGTTTTTGAAAGAGGAAAGAAACATTGCTTTTTCCACCAGCCTGAAGAGGAGTTAGTCAAGACGACTGTTGGAGAACAACAATCAACCTACATTATCTCTATCTATTTTACAGAAATCCGCAGACCCAGCATTCGTAACGGGATGAACCTTAATAAGCTGGGCAGTTGAAACAGACTTTGCAGATGTCGAAGTGAACAGAGATCTCAAATTAATATTCCAATGTGTGCTGAGCCATACTAAACTTTGCGCCGTGATGATTGTCCCACACCACACAAAAGTCCATTCTTGCCCGCCGATATGTTGATCGTATAAATCTTGCGAGAGATAGTATCGGAAGAAGACAGGCCATATAATCGCGAAGGGCCAGATATAAGTATGCAACCAAAGCGGTACTAAGATCATTTAGAATCGTGCATTAACTATTGAATGGTGGGGTTTTACTCACATGGATTATGCAATGTTGCGGACGCAATCATGGGATTATCCACTAGAGGCGCCATTGCGCAGGTTGGTAAGTGAAAGGGTTATGTTGAAGCTATTCACAAAATTCTCCAAGGCATAGGTGGCACTGAGTTTATCATCATCAGCTAAACTTGAGAAGTCGGAACATCGGAGCTTCATTGTTCGCTTAATCATATTTCAACATGAGTACAGCATCACGTGCGAGAGCCATTCTGGTACATTCCTGCTCTGTTGGCCTCCAACAATGTTATTTCTCTGGAAAATGAGTGAAGTACAGCAATGTTTTGAATCATATACTTGTATTCATTCTTTGAGCAAGACTGATACCCAATGATCCATCACAGGAAGCATCACCTTCCAGTTCAACCAGATGTTCCTATGAAAAATGAGGCATATCGACCTACATAGGGTGTGTATAACACTTTTGATTTCCAGAAATCTTACCAGGTAATCTCAAAGGTACCTGCTATATGAACATTCAATGCAACTGCTTTCCTTACCACGATCAATATTAATATTCTTTACAGAGTTCAGAAGATGTTAATGTCATTTCCTTCAATTGATATGCCAATCAGAACATTGAAGCCATATCCCTTACGCACATTATATATATACATCGTCAAACAAAGCTCAATCACAATCATTCAGTCCGAACATACAGATTTGACATTTGACATTTGTTTAGTAACAATGCACGGATACTTTGCCACTATACGCCGCAATCGGGTGTTCTGAGCTTCTGATGGGTTCCCACAAACCTGAGGCTATCTTTCCTTTGCTCACCGATAGATCTCCTACATGAGCCCATGATTACTTTCCATACCCCCGGATAGGCCATCAAGTCTCTAAGGCTGAAAGTCCCCGCATCTCATACTCCATTGCATATCCAATCCTCGGAACTCCCCTTATAGATGTGCGGATGTAGGCGTGAAAGCTACAGACCGACTTAAATGTATTGAGTCCGAAACGATAGGTTATCTATTTAGCGCTCACCATATCTATCGAGTTACCAGAAGTGTATCAAGATGATAATGAAGGATGTAAGTTATCAAGCAACACGATATCAGCCCGGGGTAATTTACCATATTAGCATGATACTAGGCCCATCGAGAGGCTAGGTCCGGTGATGATTATCTTTTGGAACGTCTAACTGGTAAATGAGGGCCAATATCGGAGCTGCCAAGTGGCCAAGCCAAAAAGCTAGCAGCTTGGTTGCTTGGCGGTAATCAGCACTTCCACACGAACAAATAGAATCTTCAAATTTTTGATTATCAAAAAGATAAGACTTTTTGATGCGGGCGAATTTCAGAGGGGTATATAGTTATTGCTGTGGTACGGTGTCTTGACTCCGTTGAATTCTGTGTTTCGGAACGAACCGATCAAAGATCCAACTACACTCCATTTTATCATCTCGCTGAGAATTTCCTGGTTGATCATGGTTGGTTGGGATACCAAACTCAACGATGCTGTTGCCGGCAGCATCGTTGGTAGAAGATTTCGTCTTGAAGGTTCTGGTCATGTAAAGTCGAGAGAGGGGTCAAGATTTCTGACAGAAATTCGTGCTGGATTGGCGACATTCTTCGCAATGGCATACATTATTTCTGTATGTTCTTGTCTCTCCCTTTATATCACCTGATCCAATCATTCACGATCATAAGAAGGACAGCCTCTCCTTCAAAATTTTATTGCAGGTTGGGTTGGCTCAGTCGTCGACATCAGCTGACATTGGGAATTCAGGTTAATGCTACCATTCTCACCGATAGCGGTGGAACTTGTGTATGTACCGATACAACCGATCCTACTTGTACCAACGATGTTGACTACAATCTCTGTCTTGGAGTTATCCGTCGAGATTTTATCACTGGAACTGCTGCCATCTCTGCTCTAACGTCATTCTGTATGGGACTATTCGCAAACATGCCAATTGCATTGGCTCCAGGGATGGGTCTGAATGCTTACTTTACTTACACGGTTGTTGGATTTCACGGGCTTGGGCCTGTTTCATATAGACTTGCCCTTACTGCAGTCTTTGTTGAAGGTTTTGTGTTTGTGGCATTATCGTTACTTGGTTTGAGACAATGGCTAGCGAGAATCATCCCCGCTTCCATCAAACTCGCTTCTGGAGTAGGAATCGGTCTATATTTGAGTAAGTATAATATTACCATGAAAAGAACCCAATACTAACTATTGAATAGCAATTATTGGTCTTGGATACAGTGCAGGTCTCGGAGTCATCACAGGGGCTCAATCTACCCCCCTTGAACTTGCAGGATGCGTCGCTAGTGCTTTCGACGATACCGGTGTTTGCCCTGGATCAACTAAGATGCGTTCGCCTACTATGTGGATTGGAATATTCTGCGGTGGTTTTGTGACTGCAATTCTCATGGCATATCGTGTTAAGGGTGCAATCATTGCTGGTATTTTGTTGGTAGCGATCACCTCCTGGCCACGAAATAGTCCAGTCACCTACTTTCCACACAACGATCCTACCGGTGATTCCAACTTTGATTTCTTCAAGAAAGTTGTTACGTTCCATGGAATTCAGGAGACACTTGTGGCACAAGACTGGAACGTAGCTGGCGTTACAGGCCAATTTGGCCTTGCTTTCATCACTTTTCTCTATGTTGATATTTTGGACTGTACGGGAACACTGTATTCTATGGCACGCTTTTCCGGAGCTATTGATGAAGAGACTCAAGATTTTGAAGGTTCAGCTGTAGCATATCTTGTCGATGGTGAGATTTATTTACCTCCTTTCACTTCAATCGCACTAATTTTTTTCATGCAGCTTTCGGCATTTCTATCGGCTCACTTTTTGGGCTATCACCGGTTACGGCATTCATTGAGTCCGGCGCTGGAATTTCTGAGGGTGGTAAAACTGGTATCACTGCTATGGTTACAGGCTTTTGCTTCTTTATTTCGATCTTCTTTGCGCCTATTTTTGCCTCCATTCCACCATGGGCTACGGGGTCCACTCTGATTATCGTCGGCGCCATGATGTGCAAAGCTGCTAAGGATATTAACTGGAAATATTGGGGCGATGCACTGCCAGCTTTCATCACATTGGCTGTGATGCCATTCACATATTCCATCGCATACGGTTTAATCGCCGGTATCGTTTCCTACATGATTATCAACACCACAACTTGGGCATTGGAGAAGATTTCCGGTGGTCGTATTGTACCATACGATAAGGAGTTCAAGGAGCCATGGACATACAAGATCAAGGGTGGTATTCTGCCAGCTTGGCTTGTAAGAGCTTCGAAGGGGTAAGTTCTTGAGCCATCCTTCAAGTTACGAAATCAGATGCTAATTTTTTTCCAACAGAAAGAAAGACTTTTGGCACGAAGATCCACCGATCAACACTTCATCAACGGGTTCCTTCTCGGCTGGGGATTATGCGGATAAATCACGTGTTGAGCCTCAACTCGTAACTCGTGCCATCGATGAGTCGAAGGCTGGTGAGAAGTTGGCTTAATATGTGTCTTTCGTTTCAATTTTGAAAATAATTTGTAGAATGTGGTAAAAGGACCGGGAAATGATTATTGGTGTTGAATTTGAGGGATTGGAGATACCTGGTGGGAAAAATATGGAAAGCGAGGGTTGAGCACCTTCCTAAATAATTATATTACTTTAAGCAACAACCTATTAGCATTGCTTATTAATTCGCATTCACAGTCTCAATTCCGTCGGCCTTTCAAACCACACGATTCTGCAACATCCTCTCATACTATGGTTCTTTGTGATTTATGCGGAAGTCTTGTTTGTCTACATGGAGGGGAAGATCCGGAAAGGTTGTCTGTCAACTGACGGGTCGTTCCTAAACAAGCACATTATAAGTCTGCACTAGGCTCATGTCTAGCTTTAAAAGCTATAGAGAAATGCAGTCTTTGCGTTCAAGTATGGGAGGGGTTGTGCAGCGAAACGACCTCGAGGTTGATCGAGCAATCAACCTTCATATTATGCGTTGTAAGTGTTGGAGGACCTGATAGTTGTCCTGAAGGTCCTCATTTGCTGGAAATCATCACATCCATCCAGGATGGAAACAAAAGACATTGTATTTGCAAAACAACATGTAATCTCTCATTACATTAGATTTAGCATTTAAATCTAGACAAAGGTAGGCTGTCGCGAAAACAGTCCCTAGCTGTTGTGCAAGTAATACTAGTCAGTCTCTACAAATCTGTCAAGAGTCAAGACTGGCTCTACAACTGTTTGGAAAATCACCGGGCATGCCACGATCAATCAGGGCGAAATAAAAAACTGGCTTCCTACAAGACTGGTAGATGTGGAACAGCAGATAGCGCTTTTTCTCTAAAACAGATTTTGACTAAGGATCTTGACCTAACAGGAACTTTTCATTCGGCACTTAGTCACTGCTGGCGCTTCAGTGATATTTCAACACTTTCGATAAGAAACTTTCTACATCTTCAAAAAAAATATCGCTTTGACATCAGTTCCTCGAACGTTTAGGGATGCTGTTACAGTAACGCGTGCTCTAGGCTTTATCGCTAGATATGAATAGACTCGCTTTGCACCGTACAAGATTCAATGGAGACTGGTAGTTTGAAGCTTCTCTCATGAGTGACGTATATGCACGAGCAAAAGGTGTATCATCAGCCTCGGACTCTACCGATGGTAATGGCGGACTTTTCCGAGAGGGAATACCGTTTTCATGGAACCGACCGAACTCGAGTGCAAGTGGCCGTCCAATTCAAGATTCACCTGTGTCCAAAACGATATTTGGTAACGCAGTGTTAACAACATCCGGTTGAATATCTGTGGCTGGGTTATCCACAAACGTCTTCTCCCACCTTTTACAATTCATTTCGATGCTTCTCAGGTGTCTTGGGAATGCTGAGAGTTAACCGCTTGTGAGACTTCTCCTTTCAAGATTTCGCTCGAGCTTCGTTTGAATCTCGCTGCAAATAAATTGAATTCCGTAGAAGTATAGGATTGCGCGTGTCCTCATCGACACCTCTTAATTTGGTTGCAATCGGCAGCGTAATCGTGATGAAATCGAGCCTTTTGATCACTGCACTACCTTTTGTACTTTACTATTGAGATTAACATATAACACTGCTGGTAAAGTGGAGGAAGAAGACGACATAGATGATGCGTATGGGGGATTGCTCTGGGTTCTGTTTCTAACATCTGTGTATGGAACTTTTGATACATTTGAAAGGATTGGAATTTACCGCTTAGAGGATAGCGACAATATATATCTAATCAGTAGTGAAATGAAGGGCGAGTTTCCGGAACCTGTGAATTGGGCTTACAGAGGATGAGGAAAGAAAAGTTATAAACTTAATATGATGTCTTGTCCAAGGTAGTCCTTCAGAACTATCAAACAATGATTCTCAACTGTTTTTGTAGTTCCATTCTCAATGCAAGTTATTTTGCTTTGCCAAGTGATTATCTGCTCTAGATTCACTCTTCGGCTGGGCCTAAAGGGTATCGGGCTCGGATGGTTCACCAAAACCAAAGTGTATTGAATGTTTGATGGCTTGTCAGGACAATTGAGACGACTGGGTAGCTAGGCATGGCCTCAAGGACCCAGAAGCTATGAGGAAGTCAAGCTGGGATATTCTAGCTGCTGTTTTGGGAATTTTACAACTGGATAGGACGCTAGATCCTGGAGAGGCGAGGAAAATTGGGGTTGAGGAAACGGAATCGACTGTGAATGGATTTTTCAAGGCGTAGGATAGAATGAGAGATGAGAAGATTATTCTTTAGTAGGCTGGTCCAGATGTTTTGAAATGCTCCAGTACTTGAAATGGATTCTAGATTTTTGACTGATGTCCATGACTGCTTTGTGACCCTGGAATTAGAAGAAGTGCTTATTACACTGGGGGGCTGCGGCTGGTGCCAGATTGCCATCTCGGTATTGAACGCTGATCTTCTAAGCAAAATGGGAGTATATTGACTATCTCGAGGTAGTACCTACAGGAGTGACATCCCAATCTCCACTTTCCCCAGGAAACAGGCACATAAGCACTATCATTCTAGAATTAAAAGATATAACAATTCCACTTCATACCACGCATCTTGAAACTCTCTGCACGTTTATCTCTCATCGATCTATTGGTGACCTTCTATTCCACATCCGTCATCACGCCAGCATCCCAATAATATCGAAATCCCTGGTTCCTTTTATCAGAAAAACAAATATATCCATCCATGAGAATCCCGCAAGCCATGGCAATACGTTGTGAAACAACGGGCTTTGATTTGATTATTTTTAACATACTTTCAGGGACTTCCTTCCACCATCAAGGACCAGTAAGTACTAATTACCAATTATATCCCGACCTTCATGCCTGAATACCCATTGTAGCATCTCTTAATCACATGAACAAGTCCCCATCAAAGAGGTTCTGCAAATATTCACAATCTCACTTACTTCTCAAACGGACCATTCATCACAAAACAAGACAAAGCATATCAAGAGGCATAAACATAATTTCCAATCCACAAATCCAAACTCCAGTCCTATATACACGATTCACTTTTATCTTCTACTCCTCCACTGATAATACCACCACCCATAAAAAATATGTATAAACAACAAACAACAACCTATTCTGAGCACCGGTAATGATCTATGCGAGAATTCCCGCTGCGCTACAGCATGCTGTGGTATCTTGAATGACAAAGAAAGCGCGGCAGATTTAGTTCTTTGCTTCTTGAGCAAGCTGTTCTCCGAACATGCTCTGGACTAATTCTCCACCTCTGATGGCGAGGATAGAAAGGAGGGAATCAGACAACTGGGGTTCTGTTAGTATTGATTCGTATTTCTAGGGGGCGAAAGAAACTTACTCCGTGCGTCGACTCATTACAACCCTGCAACCAAATTCCCGCACCATTTTGTACCTTTCCATCTACTACCTTAACTCTATAATCTCTGGTTACTCCCCACTTGCCCTTTACAGGTCCATTCTCCCCCTTAAAATCACTTCCCTCGCCTGTAGCAAGCTCCTCGCATCCTCGGAGAATCTCAACATGAGCATCTCTTCTATAACCTGTAGCGGTGAAAATATAATCAACATCCAACTCCTCTTCTTCCTTCTCAGCTCCCTCCTCAGTAACGATCTTCAGTCTCAAAGAATCATTAGAAGGAGAAGGTGTAGCTGAAATTACTCTTCTGTTTATAACGATGGCGGCTCGAGGAGTAGCACCAGTACGTTCGCACTTGATACGTTGAATGTAGAGTTTGTCGTAGAGATGCTCGAGGAGCTCGAGACGGACAACGCCGTAGTTTGTGGCGCGATCAAGGACGATACCCGCAGCACGGAGGTTAGAGGGACGGTTGTAGTGAGGGGTTACACGGTCGGGGTCGAAAATTTCGTTTACACTGCGAGTGTTAGTTTTGTGTCTATTGATGACGGGAAAGGAAGAAAACTTACAAAGGACTATCATCACTAGGTCTCAAACTCTGACCCTTAACAATCAACTTAACAGTGACACCGGTCTCTTCTCCAAAACGTTCCCATAAATCATTGTAGATTTCTGCAGCACTTTGTCCACTACCAATAACAGCAAATCTCAATGGCTTTCTAGTCTCCTTTTGCAACTTCTCAATCTTTCCAATGCTAGTAGCATATTGCGAAGAGTGCAATACACAAGGCTTATTTTGCAAAACAGGAGGAATAATAGCCTTTCCACCAACAGCGATGACAACATTCTTCGCTGAGTGTGTGACTGTCTCTCCAGAAGATGAGGACGAAGAAATAGTAAAGCCAGGGATCTTTCCATCTTCAGCCGAAGGCGATGAAGGAACAACTGACTCTACAGTTGCACCATATTTCACACAACCTTGCTTCTCAAAATGGCTAGCGCACCAACGCAAGTAATCCTCGTATTCCATACGAGAAGGTAAGAAAGTGCTCAAATTGATAAAGGTATTCAAGCGTCCCTTGGAATGCAAATAGTTGATGAAGGTAAACTTGGATCGGGGATCACGGGGTGTAGCCAAATCTTTCAAGAAGGAGATTTGCATGCGAGCACCAGGGATTTGCATACCGGCGTGCCATGCGAACTCAGATTGCTTCTCGAGGAAAAGAACCTTTGGTGGGGGTAATGAGGATTTGGAGTAAGCATCGTGGAGAGCGATGGCAATGGCGAGGGAGGCTGGGCCGAATCCGACACAGATTAAGTCGAGGGTTTCGGTTGAGGAGTTGCTGGTAAGAGTTTCTTCTGGGGAGAGGGAGAGATTGTTCATCTTCAGAGAAGACATGAGTTTCTCGCCATTGATGGCAACTGGACGAAGTCCCTCGGGTGAGTTACCAGTGCTGATTGCTGAAGGAGCCATTTTTCTTATTTCGATTCGAGGACAAGGGTAAGATTGTATATGAATGTAACGTGATCAAAACTACTGATCAAGTAATTTTATATGAATGTTGATTTTCCAAAACCTCTGAGTAATTCGAATATGCTTTTATACGAATTTCCTCAACGATTCGTATTGTCCAAAAAATCAACACTGAAAGAATATTCTCTTTCTCTTAAATAATACTATTCCAGATACCAAAAACTGTACTTTCCCAAGAGATACAATGATACCTCTACCAAAAAAATCTGCTTTGCAATCCGAGGATTCTAATTGGAGACTCGATATTCCTTCGAAGCCTCGTGCAACTGCCGTTAAATACAAGTGTGAACTTCCCGTGCGTCCGATAGTCTTAAAGCTGTGCGGATTGGTACAAAGCCGTAAGTACCACTGGTTTCGGCGGTAACTGCGTTTGGTGGTGTTTTGGGGGAAGGAGTATGTCGGTTAAGAAGTTCAATTGGTTGATTGACGAATTGAACTAATTTTTACAGCCCAAGATAATCGATAATTGATAAAGTGTATATCGATGACCGAATGACCAAGATAAGGACTTATTTGGAATATCTAAAAGAATAATTGTAGATGAAGGAGGGAGGCTATGAATTATTGTCGAATAGACAGATGGTCGATCGATTTAAAAATAAAATCAAGAAATGATTCAATATATGATCTCGATAATGCAGAGGGAAAAGGGTGAATAATAAAGCCTAACTGATAATAGTAGATGACAGAACTGACCAAAAAAAAAGAAGAGTCCAGATACTTATTGTGAAGGATATATGTATCTCTCAGTCAATAGAAAAATGTAAATGGGATTTCTGAAGTATTGTGTAATAGAATCTCGAATCATTAATTCAGTTACCTGAGCAAGAACATGGGGGACATCAACAACAAAATCACAGAACATGTATGCCAAGATTTCTCATTGTCATTGGTAGGTATAATGGCAGGTTAGCATATGTGTATTTTGATTCCAGACATGGACCTTTTCCTGTTTATTATGGGGCAGTCAAAGATCATTCATGGATGATGAGAATGATGCTGTAGGGATGGCGAATATGAATGGTGTCAACGAGGATATGGGAGGTAGATTTGTGCACGAAGTATGAGTAGAATGGACTGACTCGACCGATTTCTGACATGATATGATATGTACATCGTCTGATTTTCTTGATATGTACATCGGACATGCTTTCCTCTTTGAATGTTACATGTTAGATGATTTCTACTTCTTGATATCATAGGTTAGTCTTCTCGATTGCGTCGCTAGAGTTATGTGAATGGATAGATCGTAGCTATACTCGAGTAATCCTACCGGTAAATATCCACTAGAGCTACTCCAATCTCCAACAAGCTGTCAGTGACCTCTCTGTCACTACGCGCTTACATCCTTCCGGCATGAAAATGTCGTATGTAGCATGTGAACGTGTGTGCGGGGTGCTCGTAGTAGCTTCTTCCAGTAGTAGATGGCGACATGACTTTTTCGTTAAGAGGACAAACCAATGAACAATTCACCTCGGAGACGACTTTTCTAATTTCTCCACTTAGTTGCCAAGAGAAATTATCAGATCCGTCGCGAAATTTGTAAAGGCATGACGGATAAATGCGGAGCAGGGGAGGGAAAGGGTTGAAAAAAGCTCATAGATACATACCAAGGTTCGAGCTACGGAGCAATGGTACAGTGATACATACTTTTCCAACAAGTTGAAACTTTCTTGAAGAATCCCTCTCATTCTCCACTCACCGACATCGGTCCACATTGTTTCGTACTCGTTATCAGATCCTTTGCTCCAATTAGATGCTCCACTTCATTCAATCTAACTGGCCAATTCCAGAAACTAGCGATGAAAATTTTTTATCAGATGAAAAAGATAATCATAATCCCTGCTAATCTCTACTTTTTCCTGCCTTAGGTAAATTATACTAAAAGAGTGAGATGCAGCTTATATAGTCACCATGCAGATCTCCTAGATTCGAATAGGCATGTCCGAAGCGATGGGAAACCTTGCTCGTTTTGAATAACTAAGATTTTCCATGGCTTTAACTCGATATGGATGAAAGTGGAAAGAACTTCTGTCGTCCTAGATTTCGTGATGTGGGATGATGCAGGTTGGGCTCGACTTGAGATGCGTAACCTCAAAGGGAGAATTAATGCAGTGGAGTCACCACGTAAGGAAAACTAAATCTACTCGGTAGCGGAGAATTAGATGGTAAAAAGGAATGACTAATTTGTGAAGTGGATTATAGCCCTGCATTATATTATTAACATTTGCACCAAAGTGCCGACCTTGGGAGGTATCAGCGGCGGTGTAATGATTGGTGTGGATAATTTGGAGATATCAAAAACATGGCATCATATCGTTGTGTAACTCGTGTTGGAAATAGACGATGCGGGATAAGGATTGTTACGACGATACGAGATTCAATAATATGTGAACAAATTTGTTTGCCTAGTCGAAAGGAGACACGAGCACTGATTCACTAATGGTTGGTATATAAATAAATGCAAATCTATACTGAATTCCTTTCTTGACGTTTCGATTCCTGCATTATCTTCTTATCTACAAGCCGTTGAGGGTTGAATAAACGTCGTTTCAGCTGTCCCTGATTCATGCCGTGTTCCGTACCACCGCTTAGATTTCCACCTATCCATGGTACTGGAATCATAGTATTGTACTATTGGATATGAAAAGCGAATCCGACGCTATGCTACAGAAATAAAATGAACAACAAAACTCATATTAACCCAAATCCTGCGCTCTGATCATCTCTTCGTAAATACCGCCACCATTCATCAATTGCTCGTGCTTCCCTTCTTCCACTATTTTGCCACAATCGAAAACAAAGATGCGATCCGCATTTTGTACACTAGTAAGACGATGTGCAATCATGATCGTAGTTCGTTTACGAGAGACAGTTTTGATTGCTTCTTGTATCTGAGCTTCAGAATGCGAGTCTGTAGTATGTTAGTGTTTGATCTCTTGGCCAACAAAATAGAGTCCTTTACCAAGAGCTGAGGTGGCTTCATCAAGCAACAGAATCTCTGGGTCACGAATGTATGCTCGGGCTATTGCAACTCGTTGCTTCTGCCCCCCAGACAGCTGAGAACCATTTATACCGCATTGTCTAAAATTGTTAGCAACTTTGTGAAGTCTGGAAAGAATATACATACGTCTCATAACCATCGGGTAACCCGTTGATAAAGTCATGAATCCCGACAGCTTTACAAGCAGCTATGATTTCCTCCATTGTCGCAGTATGACCTGGCCGAGCCCCTAACCCAACATTGAACGCCACACTACCCGAAAATAAAGCAGGATCTTGAGATACGAGACTGAGTCGAGCTCGATGTTGAGACACAGGAACTTCCCGGATATCTATGCCATCAAGAAGAATTGTGCCAGACGTTGGATCGTAGAATCGCTCTATTAATGAGATGGTTGATGTTTTTCCAGCTCCTGATTTTCCTACTAAAGCAACTGTCTCGCCAGCTTGAACGGTAAAATTCAGGTTGGTGAATATGGGTGTATCGGCGCGAGATTTGTAGGCGAGACCAACATTTCTAAACTCGATTGTACCAGAAGGAATTGGAGAAGTGTCATTCAAGGTCCTATCTGGAGAAATAGTCGCAGGGGTTGAATCGTTTGTAAGGTCAATAGTAGGTATCTCATCGTGCAATTTAAAGACTCGAGATGCGGCGCCCTTTGCCCTCCCAATATCTGGTGCCAGACTGAATAATTGCCCTGCGGCTTGAGCCGAATACAGTATAGCGGGAAGCACAATAAAAAATTGACGAGATGAATAATATCCCTCTCTCACTTGCTTGGCTCCCCACCAATAAGCAAGAGCATATATGAAATATCTGTAAGCTGATTAGCCCATTGCCTCGCCACAAAAAGAGGATACTTACGTGATTGCTAGCGCAAATGCAAGAAGTATATTGCCAAGCGCCGTGTTCCTAGAAGTCTGTTTTCGATGCTTATTGACTGCGACTTTGAACTTCGATGAAGTTTCTCGTTCTATTCCAAGTGCAGAAATGGTGCGAATTGCCCCACAAGCCTCAGTTGCGAATGCGGAAGCGCCGACATATGCTGCTTGGTTTTTTGCCTCTATTTGAGCCAACACGCGTATCCGAAAATATCCCGCAAGGAGAATCACTGGCGAAGTACCCAAAAGAACAATCGCGATTTTCCAAGCCACAGCATGTGCTAAGATAGCCCCACCGACGACCGAGACAAAACCGGAGATCATAGTTCCGATGATCACACCCGAAAGTCCACTCAAGTGGCCGGAATCCATGTTCATAACAGAGATAAGGGCAGAAGTAGATCGGCCTGACATTAAAAACCATTCCATATCTTGTCTTAATATGGTTCGGAGGGATAGATCTCGGGTTCTCATGATTAAAGTTTCGGAAACAATTCCAAAGCAGGACCCAGAAGTTGTATAACCAAGAAGTGCAACGATTGCAACAATGAAGAACATTAAACAGAAAAAATCAACCTGAGAAGACGGGACAGAGCCGTTGAGTAAAGAAACCAAGTTACCAAAGATAATAGATTCGCCAATGACCAGACCTCCTGTTGCAGCACAAGCCACGAATGCAAGTAAAGCAAAGGGAATTTCAGATTTCGTTAAAGCAAAACAGCGCCGAATTATTGCAAGCGTTCCGAGAGGTTTTGAAAATTCAGAATCACTCTCTTCAGGTGAGTCTTGTACAGAATTACTCTCATGATCAGAAAACCCGTCAGATGAGGTGGATGATTTTTCGATAGTTGGAAGTTCGAGGGATTCAACCTGTTGGCTTTTGTGAGAAGAATTTAGTCTCTGTGCTTCGATCAATTGACGATAAGCACCCTCGGGCTTCGACATTAGGAAATCGTGACTTCCTTGTTCAAGAACCAAACCTTTGCCCATAACGATGATATTATCAGCAGCCCTCACTGATGCAAGACGATGAGCGACCATTACGGTAGTCCGCTTACTCGAAGATCTTGCTATTGCAAGAGAGCTCAAGATAGCCGCTTCGCTGATTGTATCAAGTGCACTAGTAGCCTCATCTAGTATCAATAGAGGAGGGTCACCAACTAAGGCCCTAGCAAGGCATAGTCGCTGTTTCTGGCCACCAGAAAGCCTCGTGCCGGATGGCTCACCAAGCCAAGTATCCAATCCATCTGGCAGCAATTCAATGAATTGCCAGGCATCGGAAGCCTTCGCAGCATCTATGCACTTCTCTCTCATCTGCTCCTCTTCCAGAGCAACTCCTTTGTAGCCATATCTGATATTGTCGTAAATGGTTCCCGAAAAGACTGCTGGATCTTGGTCAACTAAGGCCATCTTCTCGCGGAGACTAGCTAAATTGTATTCAGGTATTGTGTGGTCGTTAACTCGAACAGAGCCCCGTAATGGGTCATAAAGTCTGAAGAGAAGCGAAGTGATGGTTGATTTGCCACTTCCAGACGCGCCTACAATGCCTACAGAAGTTCCAGCTCTAATTTCTATATTGACTGAATCCAAAACAGTTTCGAGTGGGCGTGCTGGATAAGAAAAGCTGACATCTTCAAATGTAATGCTTCCTCCTGTATCTAGTATCTCGCTGTCACAGTTAACTCCCTCTTCGGAGTATACATCGATTGGTATGTTGGGATAGTCTATAAGATTGAATATTCGCTGCCCAGCAGAAGCGGCGTTTGCGAAGGATTGAACAAATGGGCCTGCTGCTCCGATCACAAACGAAGCGTCAAGTATTAGAAAGACAATGGCATATACAGTTCCTGCACTGCCAGACGAGCCTGAGCTGATTATCTTGGAGCCTTGCCAAAATGCTAAAGCATTTGCTGAAAACCTTTGTATTGTTAGCACTGTAAGACAGATAAGATTCCAACAGTCCAGACTGAATATGGCTTCAAACATTCGAAAGTGGTAAAATATTCACAGTGAATTCGCCCTTTCAAACTAGTCGAAACCTTTAACGAGACTCAAAATTGAACCCTTGTGATCACCAGACTGCAGTGCGGACCATTGGAAGCCATGAAAATGGGGCTGAAAATGGCATAACCTACGCAATAAAAAATACACTGCCAAGCATCAGTGCACCCGTCACAGCTTTTTTTGCACCGTATCTCATTGCAATAACTAGATTATTGTGATGAGAATCTGTTAAAGCATCAAAGGCATCAAAAGCTTGAACCACTTGTACTGCCTTCACAGCTCCTTCAGCAATTGAGTTTGCGATTGTATTACTCTCTGCTGCGGCCTTGGCGTATTTATTCAATGTGGAGGTACCAATGACAACAACCAGTGTCATAGAGGGAATTACCGCAGCAAAAAGAGTTCCAGTGAGGCGAGCGTTGAGAACAAACCCTACTATGAATGCTACAATAAAATAACTGCAAGATTGTAGAAATAAGCCCACTTTCTCAGCTGTACCAGCTTGAACTGTTTGTGCGTCTACAGTCAGACGACTGGTGATCTTGAAATGGTTAACTTTAGTCTTCTTACTGGATACGCGGTCTTACATCTGGACATTGAGTCTCATAATATGTCTGATCAAGTCCCAAAGCTCTGTCGACCATCTGTATCCGTAAACCTCGCGATACTCTATCGCCAACGATACCCCAGCAAAATGCCCAGCCCCATGTTACTATGAAATATGCGCACGCTGCATGGTTAGCAATTGCATCGAGATTTTGAAAGATTTAAACCCTAACCAACAGCAACCAATTGATAAACTCGGGAAACAACTTCTTCCTCGGAAGGCGGAAAGACATCAATGATGCGCGCAAATATGATACCGATTATAGGAAGAGCTGTGATACCGAAAAGTTTCGTCAGAATAGAACTACACAGAAAATGAAGATATACTGACGTGCCCCAGCAGCGATTGCAAATAGTACTCCACAAAATAAGATGAACCGAGACTGAAGGTCGTCCAAAGGTCTGAAAAGAGCGACATAAGAGGATCCACGTCCTCCTGATCTAAGTGAGATCCACGATCGTTTGACTGGGTTGGCATTGTTGGCATTCTCCCCATCTTCTGTACTTCGGGACATAGTCTCCGTCATTTAAAGATGGTGTATGCAGGTTATATCCCCCCAAAAATGGCGATTATGCAGCGAACAAAGCCCGAAGCGGCCGAAGTATCCTAATACTCCCTAAGTCGAGACCGCCTTGTTTCTATCATATACACCGTAGATACCGTCATGTGAAATTCATCTGCTGGTTTGCGTACAGAGAAATTCAAATTTGGTTCGAACGTGTGATGATCGAATCAGCAAAGAGATAATGAGCAACAACGACGTCAATTGATAGCCGAGTAATATTGTCGTGATCACAATAAAACAAAAGTGGTTGATGAAGTAAAGGGACTACCTTGGCCACTCAAACGATTCTGCTGTAGAGAAGAAGGAAATGGAGTATGGAAAAAAGTTAATTGCATCGGCATTGAAAACTTCGCATCATTATTTAGCCTCAATCTTACTAGAGGAGTTGTTTCCCCTGAGGCAGAATCCACAAATCAAGGGGGATCAAAGATCTAAAGTCTAAATATACTAAGATCCCAAGGCATGCAATGAAAGCAGCGAAAGTTGCACAAGTCAATGGATAATACATAATTCGTCACCAAGATAGCATAGAATATAAGCATCATCTCAAGATTTACCTAGCGTGATAAATCCCAAAATCGATATTGATTTGACATGTTCAGTGACATTCCACTGATTCCAAAAAGAGCACTTTGAAAGAATTCCGGATTCCATTGCATCCGAAAATGGCTTTTCCCAACTTCGGCTCTTTTGGCTCAGATTCTGATAGTGTGAAGCCCTCGGCTTGATCAGCAAATAGGACGTAACTTTAGCACTGGCTAGGAATGTTGTATTTCATGATTAGCTGCAACGCTTGAGATAATGTGGAGTAGTGCTAGTTTTTGATGATGTTGTCAAGTAAGATCTACAATCGTACATGAAAGCAAATTTAGTATTGCCCCTCCATTTGCTCCGAAGATCGGTTTCTGCGGATCAGATTAGATGGAAAATTTTCATCTGATAAGATTAAAAACCTGTGAGCATTCAACAAGCATCAAAGACCCCACCAATTTCACCACCCTTGTTTGGAACCTGCAGCTCGAGCCTCGTGCAGACTGCAGTAAGTATGACCGACCGCTGCTGACCAGGGTTATTGCATTATTAGCTGAGAAAAACTTGAAATTCTGCATTGATAAAGTGGGTGGATGCGGTTCCAGTGTGTCCAATATAATCAAACCCCTTGTTTGATATATACCTGGTGACTGGCCGGCAGTTCAACGGGTATTTGGGCATGTGAGTATCGAGAGGATGTAAAAGCAAAAGAAGCTTCTAGTAATACGGTACAATCAATGATGGCTCGAGTTTGTATGCTCCTGGATATAGATGATGTTGTCGTTGTGCGGACAGTAACAAGTGAGCAGGTATCGAGTATTCTTCTCTAGAAACAGCTGCATGATTAGAAGATGACATAATAATAAGGCTATCCGTAATATCACGTGATCTATTTATCTCAATTTGTAAATCAAGTAGGTGTGAGCGAGGGGGGTGCGTCCCCTAGTCTTTTGTATATATGTGCGCCTCGATAGTTAAGAAGATTACAAGATGAAGCGTAACATGATATACCTATACATCATTCACATTCTAAACCTAACATGGATGTCCGATAAAAACATAAGATATCAAAAAAACGTGATCTTCCAATAAAACCCAGAAGGCTAAAGTTCTTTTCCGCCTATAGCGCGAATGATACATATTCCCTCTATCCGCCTCGCCAAGAATTAAGAGGACGAATCGTACTTGGGTTGTGCTTCTTGTACTCCTCATCTGGAAACAGATGACGCTATCAATTTTGCCTATTTTTTCCCAATTTCTCCAGCAGTTGGCGCGTATTTCGAGTCGCCTTACCTCTTCCTTACTTACTAGCTAGGTACTTCCATATACCATCTGTTTTGTTCCTATCACCTCTGAGTATTCACACATGGAATACAAAATGTATCCACTTTTACCTTTTATCTCCGTTGATAATAATACAGTAGTACCACCAATTCGTTCAATCAACCAATCCTGCCTTCTCTAATGGTCATCATTCAGATCTCTTGCTCTATGACTAATTCAATGTTAGTACAAATCAATCATCTTTGCTCTTTCTATGGTAGGTTTCTCAACCCACGTGAATAACACAAGAGCTCGTTGTAGTTAATACACCATCTTTACAATCACTGTCCGGCATGAGAAGGAAATACAAATACCCCAGCCGTGACCTGACATTCAAATTGTCTTCTGTAGCAACAGGACATATAAAACGACCATATGCACTTACAGCGGTCCAGATTATGAGGATCGACCTGCATGATCCAAAATGGATACAAAGATTTCGAGTTTGAATGACCCGCCAAGACTTTTGTCTGGGCCACAATTTCTACATGATTTGATCCGATGGGACGAATACGAAAATTCCTATGCAATTGACTTCACTAGTCACGACAGACGAGAGAGGTACCGTTATCGAGATATACAAGCTTGTGTAACGTCTCTCGTTACACGAATCCAATCAGCGATCAAAGGTTATCAAACATCTCAACAGCAGCACATCGTCCCAATATTGCTACCACAATGTCCTGGATTATACATCTCTCAACTCGCAATCTTGCAGTCGGGAGGGGCCTTTTGCCCTATCAACCTCGATGCGCCGAGAGATAGGATACGATTTGTCGTGGGCGACGTTTCTGCGAGTATTATAATCACGACACCGGAGTTTCAAGACTCGGTTTCTTGGGAAAATGGCCCCAGAGTTATTGTCGTTGACGAGTTCCCCATTGTTCCCACGGAACTGGAAGAAACAAATGAGTCACGTGAACCCACCAGCAATGATCTTGCATATGTTATGTACACTTCTGGTTCAAGCGGAACCCCAAAAGGAGTTACAGTCAGTCATCTAGCTGCTTCACAGTCTCTTTTAGCTCACGGGAGTCTTATTCCCAATTTTGAACGATTTCTCCAGTTTGCTGCGCCATCTTTCGATGTCTCTGTATTCGAGATCTTCTTCCCTCTGACCAGAGGTCAAACATTGGTTGGATGTGATCGTAGTCAGCTACTCAACGATTTACCAGGCATGATCAACAAGTTAGAAATTGATGCTGCCGAACTTACTCCAACCGTTGTGGGTGCTTTATTACAGAAGAGAGCCTATGTACCTAAATTGAGGTTGCTGATGACGATTGGTGAAATGATGACGAGGCCAATCGTGGAAGAATTCGGTGGATCTGACAAAAAAGAGAGCCTTCTTTATGGAATGTACGGACCGACTGAAGCAGCCATTCATTGCACGATTCACCCCAAAATGGAAGCAAGTGCTAAACCGGGCAATATTGGAGTACCCTTTGAGACAGTATCTGCATTCATAGCGGAAGCGGCCTCTGAGTCTGGAAATGAGCAGGATCTCAAATTTCTTCCCCAGGGTGAGCTCGGAGAGCTTATTTTAGGTGGCCCGCAACTAGCAAATGGCTATCTTAACAGAGAAGAGCAGAACAGAGCAGCCTTTGTGACAGTGGCAGACAAAAAATACTATAGAACTGGTGATAAAGGTCGAATTCTTGAAGATGGAAGTATAGAGATTCACGGCCGTATGAGTGGTGGACAAGTTAAGCTACGTGGTCAACGTGTCGAACTTGGGGAGATAGAAGATGCTGTCTACAAAAATCCGGGCATTAAGACTGTTGTAGCAGTCGTGATAAGCGGAGTACTTATTGTGTTCGCTCTCACAAATGAAGAAGAAACTCATTCTGATCAAGTTCTGAACACTTGCTCACAGTGGCTTCCGAGTTTCATGGTACCCAGCGAGATCATTCTTCTGCAAGAATTTCCTTATCTACCTTCGGGAAAGGTAGATAAAAGAAAGTTGCAAGCAAACTACCAACAACAACGTGAAGAAGGGGACGAACAATCAAACTTCACACAAACTGAAGTAATCGTGAGAGAAGTCCTGCGCGATATACTTGGTCCATTCCCCCCAAATATACGTTTGGCAGCGGCAGGCCTTGACTCGCTCATTTCTATCAAAGTATCCAGAGACCTTCGATTGCGAGGATTCAATGTTGCAACTTTAGCTGTTTTACAAGCCGAAACATTAACCTCGCTAGCGAGACTTTGTGAGAATTGTCCCCAGGTTCCAAGTTCAGGCAAGGTTCAATTGGCCACAACCAACTCAGAAATGCACGCTATGCTGAATGGCAATGCAAATGACGTCGAAATTTCCTACCCATGTACTCCGCTTCAAAATGCAATGCTTGCTGAAACTGCCCTCGACGGGAGAGCTTACCGCAACTGGATCGAGTTAAGTTTACCTGGACTCAGCGATATCGAAAAACTCTATACAAAGCTACAAGATCTCGCTGATTGCAATCCAATCTTGAGGACTGGTTTTGCAGAGTCCTCTGGTAATAGTGGATATATGCAGTTTGTATGGAAAACGTTTCCCGGTTCAAACATTAAAACAGTGGACGTATTCACGTACGATTTTGGGGTGGAAAGTGCGTCACTTCATCGCCCGATTGTTTTCGAGATTCTACCTACTAAGTCCTGTCTAAAACTCTTGATCCATATTCATCACGCTCTGTATGACGCTTGGTCGATAGATCTTCTGCTTGATGATTTGAACTGTCTGTTGCAAGATGAGATCCCAATTCCACGCCCATCATTCGCGGATGTTGTGGGGGGTTATCTCAATGGCAGCCTCTCTTCTGATTCCCAAGTTTCTAAAGATTACTGGAAAGATCATATGGTACACCTCGAGCTTAGGAATTTACCAAGTTTTCACACAACCAAGGTTGCTTCCGCTAGATTGGCTGTGGCGCATCACTCGACTCGTCTTTCAACTTTAGATGTTGAAATGGCCGCGAAGCAACTAGCTTCGAGTCCACAAGCTATTTTTCAAGCTGCATACGCTCTGATCCTAGCCTCATACTTAGGATCAACAGATGTTTGTTTTGGTACTATTTTTTCTGGCAGAACAATCCCCCTTGCCGGAATAGAAGATATTATCGGACCATGTCTCTCAACCTTACCGATCCGTATCGATACCTCCATAGCTTCTACTCTCCAAGATCTCGTAGAAGAACTAAACAGTATAAATAGGAAACATCTCGAGCATAGCACCCTCCCACTTCACGAGATCAAATCAGTCAACGATTTCGAGCCTCGACAGCCATTATTTGATACACTTCTGATATGGCAACAGACTCTCCATAGTTATGACTACAGCAGAAAGAATGTCATTCTTATCGACCAGCTTGATCAACTGGAGTTTAATTTAACTCTTGAGATAACTCCTACATCTAATACTATTCAATTCAAAGCAAATTACCAACAGTCGATATTCCCAGAAAGCCAGATAAACATGCTTCTGCGTCAAATTGAAGATGTCGCGAAAACAATCATCCAACATACAGGATCTTCGCCTATCAATGTCTTCCATGAAAGTAAATCTGAATTACTCTCTTTAAAGAACCACACACCTAGCGTTGACCTTGGACCCGAGACACTGATATCCCCAGTGGAAAAAGTTGCAGAAGAAGATCCCGATCGTCCAGCAATTGCGTTTGCTAGCAGAATCGAAGGCGACAGTTCAGATATTCAATACATGAGTTATGGTGCTTTGAACAATCGTGCAAATCAGCTGGGCCACTATCTATCTAATCATGGCGTTCTGCCAGATGATATTGTTTGCATATGTCTCGAAAAAAGTCATGATTTCTATACCTCAGTACTGGCTATCACGAAACTCGGTGCAGGTTATCTCCCAGTAACTCCTGATATTCCATATGAC
Source organism: Botrytis paeoniae (assembly GCA_004786145.1). Classification (NCBI taxonomy): domain Eukaryota; kingdom Fungi; phylum Ascomycota; class Leotiomycetes; order Helotiales; family Sclerotiniaceae; genus Botrytis; species Botrytis paeoniae. Next base: position 35,528 of record PQXI01000167.1, read on the forward strand.
CGATTGCATCATATCTTGAGCGAAGCCAAGGTAAAGGTATTGATTGGGCATTCTTCATCACGAAAACTGTTAGAACAATTTACGGAGCAAAAGATTGTTCACATTGATGAGGTTGATCTGGATCAACAACCTACGAAGAACCTTGCTAGTTTATTTAAGCCGGAGAACATCTCATATTGCGTATTTACTTCTGGTAGCACTGGAACTCCAAAAGGAGTCCTTGTTACACAAGGCAATCTTCTGAGCAACCTTGATGTCTTAGCGGAGATCTATCCAGTAACTAGCGAGTCTAGACTTCTCCAGTCATGTTCACAGGCCTTTGACGTGTCTGTCTTCGAAATTTTCTTCACGTGGAGAATTGGTGGATGTCTGTGTTCTGCCGTAAAAGATGTTTTGTTTCGAGACATAGAACTTGCAATTCGCGTTCTGGAAGTGACTCATCTCAGTTTGACACCTACTGTTGCTGCTCTGATCGACCCACTTAAAGTTCCTCAAGTAGAGTTCTTGGTCACTGCTGGAGAGGCTGTGACGCAAAAAGTTTTCAATACATGGGCTGGCCATGGACTTTACCAGGGTTATGGTCCCAGCGAAACAACTAATATTTGCACTGTCAAGCCACAGGTCACCCTACATGATCGTATTGACAATATTGGTCCTCCTTTCAAAAATACGTCTGTTTTTGTGGTTGCTCGCAACTCAGAGTTCTCCTTGGTACCAAGAGGTGGCGAGGGCGAGTTTTGCTTTGGTGGCTCTCAGGTCTTCAGAGGATACATGAATCGAGCTCACGAAGAGGGAAAGATTATTGATCATCCTGAATATGGACGTCTATATAAAAGTGGCGACTTTGGACGTCTAATGTCAGACGGATCTCTTGTTTTCACAGGCCGAAAAGATGACCAAGTCAAGATCAGGGGCCAACGAGTTGAGCTTGGCGAGATCAATAATATCTTGATCTCTTTACCAGATATTGTAGATTGTGTAACAATGGTTGTCAATGGGCAAGGTAGTTCACAACGCTTAGTTTGCTTTTTTACGACTCAGGCAACAACTTCCGGGAATCTTCTTCCTCTTCATGTTGACCCAATTATTGTTAGCAAACTTTATAGAATACTTGAGTCAAAGCTCCCGAGCTATATGGTACCTTCAAATCTCATTCCGGTTTCAAATCTTCCATCGACGTCGCAAGGCAAGATTGATAAGCGTCGACTGATTAGCTTGTATGAAAGCTTTGAGCTCGCGTATCTTGACTCAACTACTAAATCTTCAAGGTCTTCTACGGATCATCAGTGGACAGAACTTGAGCTTGAGATTCGCTCCTCATTGGGTGGAATTTCAAAAGTTCCAGTAGAGGATATTGGTCCAGATACATCATTCTTTAGCTTTGGTATCGACTCAATTTCGGCAATTGCATTTTCCCGGAAGCTACGTCAAATAATCGCAAAACCGATTGACATTTCTGATATTTTGAAACACACTTCTGTAGTCAGACTTGCAGAACATTTATCAACATCCGATGGGCTTGCACGCGACGACATCTTGATGGTTGATGCAAACTTAGGACTCAGCGATGACTTTGTAGCGTCTACTTTGTCCCAGTTTACCAACCCGGATAGAGTTGCGATAAGCGTTTCACCTTGTACGCCTTTGCAAGAAGCTATGCTGTCCGCGGCCGAGTCTTCCTCAAGCGCTTCGTATAACAACCATGTTATGTTCAATATATTTGGTGATCTTGAACGACTTCGTGGCTGTTGGCAAGAGATGGTTCGGAGACATGAAATTCTACGAACTTGTTTTCTTGCTACTGAAATGCAAAAATTCCCTTACGTTCAAGTCGTGTTGCAAGACTTTGAGCTCAAATTCGGCTCTCTTGATTCTAGCACTTTGGAGGCTGCCATTCTTGAAGTGGAGACACATTTATCACACAACAATAATACCCCACCCTACAAAGTTAACATCCTGCATTTCAATGGCCAAAAGCGTCTTTTGGTCTCAATGCATCACGCACTTTATGATGGAGTCGCCCTGGCAATTCTTTACGATGAAATTGAGAGGCTGTACAATGATTTACCTCTACTTCCCGAAGTTTCCTTTACTCCATTCCTAGAACACATGAGCTCAATGGATATCGATTCTTCCGATAAATTTTGGAAATCTACTTTACAAGGATACTATCCACTTCACTTCGAAGATATGCCAAACCTGCCTGGCCAAGTTGAGATAGACAGCACTCGCATTCAGAAACTGACCGCGCAAATGCCTCTTAGTAGCGTCGAAAATAATATTAAGAAGCATAGTACCACCTCTCTCGCCGCGTTTCATGCGATATGGGTTAGCATAGTGTCTGAACTTTTTAAGAGCACTGATATTTGCTTCGGCAATGTAGTCAGTGGTCGCACTGCCCCGGTCGATGGTATTGAGAGACTGGTTGCGCCCTGTTTCAACACAGTTCCAATTCGTTTGGAGAACATTCACAAGACCACTTACCTTGAGGCATTCAGAAGATTACAAAATACAAATGCCAACTCCTTGCCATACCAATTCACTCCTTTACGACGACTCCAGTCAAAGTTCAGTCCCGATGGAACTCGTCTATTTGATACCCTTTTCATTTTACAACAACCGTCGAAGGAACTCGACTCTTCTATATGGTCCATTGTGGAAGAAAATGGTGCCATGGATTTTCCTTTAGTCTGCGAAATTATACCCAAACCCAGCAACGATACCCTTGAGATTGTTCTTCATACGTCTACTTCAATGTTTTCCGATTACGATGCAAATAATTTAATTCAGAGATTCCAAGATTTATTACAAACCGCCTTAGAGAACCCTCGGCGTCAAATTATTTCCTCGTCGGCAAGAGCGCAGATCCTCGCCGTTGACGAGGAAAGAGAGAAAAAAAGGGTGCAAATTTTGAACCCTCAACGCCAGGATAAAGCCATGAGTCCGCTTGAGCTAGAAATTCGAGATATAATCGCAGGATTTACAGATGTTCCTTCAGAAAAGATCACTCGGGAGACTAGCATTTTTAGATTGGGTCTCGATAGTATCAGTACAGTTCAGGTTGCGTCTCGCTTAAGAGCCCAAGGTCATAATATCCTTGCGAGTGATATCCTACAGCATCCTACCATTGCGCAAGTTGCTTCGCATCTTGAACAAAACGACTCTTCAGTGAAAGAGAAGGAAATTCAGTATGATTTCGCTTCTTTTGATCAGAAACATCGCGAGCCAATCTGTTCGAATATTGGAGTTTTATCCAATAATGTTGAAGCCGTCAGACCGTGCACAGCTGTACAACAAGGCATGCTTGCTCAAAGTTTGCATTCGGGAGGGCATGAATATATCAACAGTGTGTCTCTGGAGATTCTACCCGATCACTCACTAGAAGAAATCAAGGATTCTTGGACTAAAGTCTGTAAGGCTCATGAAATGCTTCGAACAGAATTTGCCCAAATTGAAGATCCAAGTAATCCGTTCGCAATGGTAACGTTCAAAGAAGACTCATTTGTCTTCCCGTGGTTTGAAAATGGAGTTCACGCACCTTCTGAGGATAACGATCGTCTCCGAAACCCATGGAAAATGACCGTGAATGAAAAGGGGGACAAAACTCTACTCATTTTCACTGCGCATCACGCACTGTACGATGCCCAATCTATGCAGATGATTTTTTCGGACTTTACAAAGATATATTATCGTCAAGAAGTGGCCAGTCGACCCAGCATCAACACACTCTTGGGCTCAGTTCTGCAAGCATCTGAAGGAGCCCAAGTTGAGAAGAAAATGTTTTGGCAGCTGCCTGAAAATCGGATTGTGGTCAACAAGTTCCCTGATCTAACTCCCCTCCGTGTCACAACACGTAGTAATGCAGTTCGCGAGATAAAATCTTCGGCTTCACTGAAAGACCTCGAGAATAGATGTCGAGAACTTGGAGTAACTGTGCAAGCAGCTGGGCAAGCTACTTGGGCGAGGTTGTTGATGGCATATACTGGAGAGAATGCTACCACTTTCGGCATGACGCTCTCTGGTCGCTCCGTGCGTGATGATGCCAATCTAGTCGCCTTTCCAACTATCGTTACCCTTCCGGTTAATTGCAACGTGATTGGCAGTAACGGCGAGCTGTTGTCTAGGACTATGTCATCTAATGCACAACTTCATAATCATCAATTTACGCCACTGACATCAATTCAAAAGTGGTCTGGGTACCCCGAGGGACGGATATTCGACACCTTATTTGCGTACCAAAAATTACCTGAAGATGAAGAAATTCTGACTCCGCCATGGAGAGTAGTCAAAGAGGAAGCTACGGTGGACTACGTCGTATCTCTAGAAGTCCAACCCTCATCATCGGGTGAAATCACAATTCGCTTATCATTCAGAGAAGATGTCGTACCCGCAGCTCATGCTGAGCTCATTGTCAGACAATTTGATGCGTTACTGCTAGATACGCTCCAAAATCCAGATCATCCTTGCAACATAGCGCCCGAAGCTGGAGTAGAGTTACTCTCCATTACTCCTGCACAAGATCCTGTTCTTCCGGACTCCGTAACCCTTCTGCATCAATATGTTGAAAGAGGTGCCAAGACATGGCCAGATAAGGTCGCACTGGAGTTCGCAACTTGTCTTCAGCCAGGAAAATATCGAAGTCAAAAATGGACATATCGACAATTGGACGAAGAATCCAACAGGGTAGCTCAGATGCTCCATACACGTGGAACCACTCCGGGCGAGATAATTGCCATTTGTTTTGACAAGTGTGCGGAGGCTTCTTTTGCAATTGTTGGTATCATGAAAGCTGGTTGTGGTTATGTTGCACTGGATCCAAATGCTCCGGCCGATCGCTTAAAATTCATCGTGAAGGATTCTGCTGCGAAATTGATCATTAGTGCAGGCATCCCAGCCCAGACTTTGAGATCTTTCGTAGACGGGGAAATGATCGATCTGACTGATCCAGCCACACTTCGTGAATTTGCCCCTGAAGCCCCTGAATTTTCCAGAAAAATCACCCCCGAGGACATATCCTATTGTTTGTACACATCTGGAACAACAGGAACACCGAAAGGATGTCTGCTTACTCATGAAAATGCAATTCAAGCGATGCTTGCATTTCAGAGATTGTTTTCTGGACATTGGACCACCGACTCGAAGTGGCTACAATTTGCTTCTTTCCACTTTGACGTGAGTGTGTTGGAACAATTTTGGAGTTGGAGTGTTGGAATTTGTGTAGCTACAGCTCCTCGAGATTTGATATTCGAGGATATTCCAGTTGCAATTCAACAACTAGGTATCACGCACATTGACCTAACACCAAGTCTTGCACGTCTATTACATCCAGACGATGTCCCATCATTATGCAAAGGTGTTTTCATTACTGGTGGCGAACAACTCAAGCAAGAAATTCTTGATGTATGGGGCGAACATGCTTGCATTTACAATGGATATGGACCAACTGAAGCTACCATTGGTGTGACTATGTATCCTCGAGTACCGAAGAACGGTAAACCTTCCAATATTGGTCCTCAATTTGACAACGTCGGATCATTCGTTCTGAAGCCAGGAACCGAGCTACCAGCTTTAAGAGGCGGCATTGGGGAACTTTGCGTTTCTGGAAAACTAGTAGGAAAAGGATATCTCAATCGCCCAGAACTTACGATTGAGAAATTTCCAACGCTTACCAATTTCAACGAGCGTGTATATCGCACCGGAGACCTCGTTCGTATTTTGCACGATGGCACCTTCCTCTTCCTCGGTCGTGCTGATGACCAAGTCAAACTTCGTGGACAACGCTTGGAGTTAAGCGAAATCAATGAGGTAATCAAGAAAAGCAGGAATGATCTAGAAGAGGTAGTTACGTTAGTTCTAAAACACAAAGCACAAGCCAAAGAGCAGCTGGTCACATTCTTTGTCGTATCAGGAAAGAACGAGTTGAAAGATAGTGAAGTAATTCCCCACATCAGAGATGCCTGTAGCTCGCGACTTCCAGGATACATGGTCCCAACACATTTCATCCCCATCAAAGCACTTCCTCTCAACGCAAACAACAAAGCGGATGCGAAACAACTCGCAGCTAAATTCAACGATTTGAGTATGGAAGATCTTCAAAACATGAGTACTCAGGTGCAGAACCATGCGGGATGGACAAACAGAGAGAAGAAGGTAGTAGACATCATTGTTAAGGTGTTTCCCATCGACGTTCCCGAGTTAACACGCAGTTCGAATATTTTCCAACTCGGTCTCGACTCCATTAGTATGACTGCCTTTTCAAGCTCCTTGAGAACCTCGGGGTACAATAATGCCACCAACGCCACCGTCAGAAGTAATCCCACGATCGGGAAATTGATTGAAGCACTTCTTGCTGCCAAAACGAACGATGGCAGAGAAAACCCGCATCTTGTTACAGCTCAACTAAGAATTGCCGGGTTTGCACAGCAGCATACAGTCGCCATTTGCAAGGACTTGGCGGTTTCACCCGAACACATTGAGAGTATCGCACCTTGCACTCCTGTCCAGGAAGCAATGATCTACAGGTTACTTGAGAGCGATGGAGAACTGTATTATAACCGCTTCCATTACCGGTTGGCATACGGAGTCAATTATGAACACCTTTCCGCTGCGTGGCATCTTGTCGTTTCTCATCTTCAGATCTTGAGAACCAGGTTCGTTTTAACAGACGACGGCTATGCCCAGGTGGTTCTCAGACCCAGGGCATCTTCGAAGCATTGGGAGTCGGGTACCGTATCAGAAACCTTGGACATTCTCAAGAAGCCATGGTCTTTTGATATCAAACACGTCTTAGCTAAAGATGCCTTAGAGCTCAGAATTTTCCATGGTCTTTATGATGGAAGCAGTCTGGGAATGATTTTGAGTCATCTTTGCGACGAATTCCGCCAATTACCGAATATTCAATATGGACCGGATTTCCATTCATCGTTGGCTTATGGGCCGCTATCAATAGTTCCCGGAAAGGACGCATTCTGGAAATCCCATTTACAGACATGGACTCATTATTCCTTACCTCATGACTACATAGATCTAGGAACTCGTATGTTCTCTCGTACACTTGACCTACAAGACTTTGAAATAAGACGAAAAGCCTTATCTGTTGCGCCGCAGGCTATAATCCAAGCAACATGGATCTCAGCTATTCAAAAAATCATTTCTACCAAGCTGACGACAATTGGCATTGTCACATCCGGCAGAGCAGTCGATTTCGAAGGAGTTGAAAAAGTTGTTGGACCTCTTTTCAACACTGTGCCCTTCCATCTTCCGGTCCAAGCTGGCACTCAAATTTCCTCAATCATACAGGAGTGTCACCAAATCAATATGGAAATGCAAGAATTTCAACACACGCCATTGAATGATATTAGAAAATTGGTTTCTGTTGCAGCTACAAGACCACTCTTCGAGGCTCTATTCGTGTTTCAACGTCCGGATACTAACGAGGAGCAATTGTCGAATATACTGAAAAAGACGATCTTTTCTGAGGAGCATTTAGATGCAGATGTAAGTGAATAGGAACGATTTCGAATAGAAGTCGAGCTAACTATCATATAGTATCCGATAGCCCTCGAAGCTACTCTGAATCACGACAGTACCAAGCTTATGTTGAATATGGTCGTAGAGAGCTCAGTTGTGACGGAAGAATTGGCAAGCCTTGTGTTCATGAAGATGGATAACACCCTTCGAACAATTCTTCCCGGTAACGATAAAATGACACGAATGGTTGGGACTGAACCTTATGATCCGCTCCACTGGATTTCTCCAAAACCCTATCGTCAGCCGAACTTTAGCGACAATTCAAGTCACATACAGCTATCTTCGGGACCTTTACACCAATCTGTACACTCAGGCCAAATACCCTTAACCCAAGAAAAAAGTGATGTTGTTTGCAAGGAGATTGCGATTTTGGCCAAAGTTGATAAAATAGATATCCATGATCCTAGATCTATATTTGAACTTGGACTTGATAGCATCGATGTAATCAAGTTGTCTTCACGTCTGCGAAAGAACGAGATTGTGATATCTGTCAGCGGAATTATTAAATGTCAAAAGATCACCAAGATTATAGAAGCTGCGACGCTTTTTAAAGAAATTACATCCGACACATTATCTACCGAGGGACTCGTGGATATTAGTCGCAAGCTTGGTAGGTATCTAAAGCCTAGGCTTCCTGCAGACTTCGAATCCATTTTACCGGCTACACCTTTACAAGAGAGCATGTTGAAGGAAATGGTTGCTTCCAATTTCAAAAGCTATTTGACCCTCCAGGTTTTCGAACTGAGTGACAAAACTCAGGAGAAACGACTGTTGGACGCTATGGATCTTGTTATTGAAAAGTCGCCAATTCTGAGAACGACCTTTCTTGAAGTTCAAGACCCACAATCTCCCGTCAACTATGCACAGATTGTCCACAAAAGATGGAAAAAGACAGGCAAAGAATATCCAGTTACTGAAAAAGGTCATGCGAGCCTCGAAGAGCTTTTGCAAGCAGTAGAAAACAGATTAAGAGCACGCATGTTGTCGATAGAGCGCCAATTGTTTGGAATAATCCCTGTCCATTTTGAGAACAGGAGATTCATCGTAATGGGGATTTCACATGCTCTCTACGATGGGAAATCATTACCGATGATACACGATGACATCAGCAAAGCTTATAGGGAGCAAACGATGGCTAGTCGTCCAGACTATAGACCGTGCCTCGCAGAGATCTTCAATGCTGATAGTCATGAAGCAAAAGATTTCTGGAAGGCTACACTGTGGAATTCTCCACCAGCGATATTTCCAAAGCAAGAGTTATCACCAATTGACGAGACTACGACTCACCGACATGAGAAGCATTCCGAGTTCTCTCTAGAGGAAATCAGAAGTTTCTGTCGCTCTTCTAATATTACAATACAGACTCTGGGACAAGCATGCTGGGCTCTAGTTCTTGCAGAACTCATGGGTCAATTTGATGTTGTGTTTGGTACTGTGCTTGCCTGTCGTGATACAAGTGATACAGCCAGCGAAGTAAATTTCCCACTGTTCAATACTGTGGCAGTTCGATCAGTACTTCGCGGAACTGTGGGTCAAATACTTCGGGATATGCAAGAAAAGAGCGATATGACTCGTCAGTTTCAACAATTTCCCCTTGGAAAAGCTCAAGCACTGGCACTTGGTTCTCGAGATCATTCAACCAAAGATACCACTTTATTCGACACATTATTCACATACCAAGGTGCTCGACTTGAGAATGAATCTGATCCATTATATTCGTCATTCGGTGGTTCTTCAGATGTTCAATTCGCAATTTGTGTTGAAATGGAGGTTGAAGATAAAACTGATCGTCTTTACTGGACAACGGCTTGTAAGTCTGTGGCTAGAAATCTCTCGCAGACCAAAGATATTCTCGAAAAATTAGACAAGGTTCTTGGGAGAATCATGGCAGACAAGCAAGAACAGATCGTTACAATTCACAGCGACGGAGTCTCTGTATGTGGATCTTCAAAATTTCAACTTCGAGAAAGTCCCCATCTGCAGAAAAACTCCGAAGTATCTTCTGCTTGGTCTCAAATAGAAATGAATCTCCGAAAATCAATCTCTATCGTTTCAGGTGTCCCGGAGAAAGATATCCTTAAAGACTCAACAATCTTTCAATTGGGCTTGGATTCAGTTACAGTCCTCAAGCTTCCAGCACATTTCAAGAACTACAAACTTCATCTGACTGTTTCGGAAATCATGAGACATCTCACAATCCAGGATATGGCTGATCATTTACTTGGGAAACAAGACCTGGAATCGAATACTCCTGCTAATGTCGAGGTCGATGTTGATCTCATCCTGGTTCAATCTACGCCATCCATCGACCAGGTCCAGCTCAAGCAATTGATTGATACTTCTGGCGAGATCGATTACATTATGCCCGCAACGGCAGGTCAAACGTATATGATCAGACATTGGCAAAACTCTCAAGGATCTCTCTTTCAAGCAACTTTTGAGTTCAAGTTACCTAGCGGCTACAATCCACATCTACTCGATTTTGCTTGGTATCATTTGCTACTTCAGCATGATATTCTACGAACTGGTTTCATTGACTTAGAGTCAACCATCGTTCAAGTTGTTTACAAAGAACCGACAAGTATAATAACATATGTTGAGGAGCGACCTAATCTTCAACAAGGATGTAGCCTTCAAGATCCACCAATAAGTCTTTTTGTCATCACGCCACCGAATAGTTCGGAACAGGTTGAAATGCACCTAGTCATTCACCATGCTCTTTATGATGGAATCAGCATCTCCTTATTGTTTAGGAAATTAATGGCTTGGTATAATCACGCGGATACCATGGCTAGGTCCACGTCTACAATCGCCAAAAATAGATGGAAGACATTCGTTGCGACGGCAATACAGGAAAAAAGTAATCCATCCGTGAGAGATCAATGGATTGAGTATCTTGGCATGGCTCCCTATAGACAACCACGCCCTGATCCAGATCTCGAATTCGAGGTAATAGGACCTGGAATCAGGAAGCCTAGTCGAGTCGAAGTTTTCAAACCTGGTGTACCAGCCAAAGGTGTCAAGACACGTGCACAAAATGCAGGTGTTTCTATTGATCACATACTTATCGTTCTGGCGTCGACAGTCTTAAACGATCAACAAAATAAGAATGATGAGGATGTTGAAGAAGGTATCATCGTTGGTATATATTTAGCCAATCGCTTTCCATTCTCACAGAACCTTTCTACCATGATGGCACCTACGCTTAATCTACTGCCAATCAAAATCGTCCCAACTGATCGAAATGAAGATGATGATTTAACGATGTCAGAGTTGGCGAAGAATGTGCAGAAGGATTTAGCTAAGATTAGTAGAGGAGGAATGGCTAACGTGGGGCTGGACGAAATCTACCAGTGGACAGGTGTGAAAGTACATGGATGGATCAACATTGTTAAAAACGTTTCTGATCATGGTGTGAAGATAGATGAAGAAGACTCTGAAGAGATGTCAGACTGGGAAGTTGTTGAAGACTTGAATGGGACTACGGCGAAGGAGCATAAGAAGCTTCAAGGAGAGTCCAGTCTAAAGTCTGTTAAGGATAAGCAAGAAAACAAGACTGGAGATGATCTTCTCCAACCACTGTTTGATACAGAAGGATATGCTAGAGTGGTGAAGCCGAGGAGGGATCAGAATATGTTTGTTAGGAAGGATTCGGGGGCTTATCCTGTAAGTTTTGATTTTGTTTTTTGTTTCCATTTATTGACACCCTTTGTCATTGCCTTATTCTTCTACTCCACCATTTAAAAAACAACTTACTAATTTTTGATTACTCATAGCCATCGATCGATATAGAAATTCGCTATCATCCTGAGAATGAAACAATCGATGTTGGAATCTTTGGGCCGGAAGATATGTTTAGTCTTGCGCAAGCTGAGGAGTGGATTAAAATGCTTGCAATGTTATGCTTTTGAGATGGGAGATCAGGAATTTCATTGTCGTTAAAGGAATATCGGGGGGGGGGGATTTCGTTTATTGATATTTTCTGATTCGGGATAAATGCTTGATGGGATTAGATTAGACATTGTTTTTCTTTTACAATGGAGTTACATGGTATGGCTAGTAGAGTTTTGAGAATTGGTCTTGTAGTTAGATATTCCACTATAAATTATATTGTTCTTTGTATACTCATGATCGCTTCTCTAGCATTTTGGATCTTGAATTGTTGTACAAAGTAGATTCTGGAGACGAACCCTCTTTTTCACTTAACATGTCTGTAACTAAGGCAGATTACCCCACTACTTCTTTCAATGATGACGCCAATGATTTTACGGACCGTGCCGCACCTTCAACCAAAATAAACTGATCAAGACTCTTATCAACATTTTGTACTGGTATCAACTCAACGTCGCCTTCCCAATACCATATAAGGAGAGTAATTATGTCTCTCGCACAATTACAAAACCTCTTACCTCTCCCAGAGGAAGATTTAAAGCAAGTAATAGATTACGCAAGCACACTTTCTAAACCCGCCGCTCGAGATCATTTCATCGATCTACTAGGAGAATCACCTGGAAGTATCGAATTCATCTCTTCATTCAATTCCAGACGACAAGATCCTACTGCAAAAGTTACTCCACAGGCACAGACATACTCACAAGTTTCAGCGCAATCTTCAACGCAAGAATCTACATCCGGCGTACCTAAGTCAACTCGAGGACCTAAAAAGAAGAAGGCTCCCATTCATACATCGGCACCACGACAAGTTCAAGAGACATATACAGGGCAGGGAACCGCATACAAAAAGAAAGACGAAGATGACTACGTATCCCGCAAATCCACACCCTTATCTTCCTCTAAAGCCTCAGCATCTCCCACCGCCTTCACCCTCGACCCCACCCCCTCCGCAATCCAAGCACCCATCCCTCGCCCCCCTCCCTCAGCAGCCGGCACCCTGATATCCGATTTCGGCAAGAAATCCAAATCCAGCGCCTCCTCTCGCGCTGCCTCTCAAAACCCCTCTCGCAATGCCTCGCCCGCTCCAAAAACAAAAGTAAACATCACCGGCGGAAACGCCATGCACGGCGCCTCAACCGTCCTCTCCGATCTCGATGCCGCAATCCGCACCCTGGAAATCTCGACCAATTCTTCGCTGGCCTCATTGGATCCCGCAAAACGGAGATGCAATTGTATAGCCACCCGACATCCATTGCTGGCCGCGGCGCCGAATTGTCTAGCGTGTGGAAAAGTCATCTGTGTGAAAGAGGGATTGGGTCCTTGTACTTTCTGTGGAGCAGATATCCTGGGAAAAGATGAAATCCAATCCATGATCCGCACATTGCGCGAAGAGCGCGGAGCGGAAAAACAACGTCTAGACGCCTCGTCGCATCGACGCGCCGAGGTATCTCGTACACCTGCGCCCTTCTCCGCACCCAAAACAAATGACATGACGCCTGCGGAACAGAAAGCGAAAGAACATCGTGATAGATTACTGGGGTTTCAGGCCCAGAATGTGAAGCGTACAACGGTTAGAGATGAAGCTGCGGATTTCGATACTAGTCTTGCGGCGAGTGTGGCGGTCGGAGGAGGAAGTGGGATGGGGGGGATGTGGGCGAGTCCTGCGGAGAGAGCGAGGGAGTTGAAGAGACAGCAGAGGGTTTTGGCGGAGCAGGAGTGGAATGCGAGACCGGAGTATGAGAAGAGGAGACAGGTTGTTAGTGTGGATTTGGTGGGCGGGAAGATTGTGAAGAGGATGGCGAAGATTGAGGCGCCGAAGTTTGAGAGCGAGGGGGAAGAAGAGGTGGAGGATTTTCAGGTGGTGGAAACTGCCGGTGGGGGGAATGTGGGAGGAGGTACGTTTAGTAGAAATCCGTTGTTGGGGGGCCTGATTAAACCTGTTTGGACCGCGAAGAAGGTGGAGGGAAAGGGCAAGGAGAAGGAGACTGAAGGAGATAGCGGTGATGGCGAGGGAGAAATTGTCAGGAAGAAGAAAACGTGGAGGAGGGTACAAGATGATATGGATGATAACGAAAACATTATATTAGACGGTGGAGCTTTTGGTGGGAGCAAAGGCAAGCAAAATAGAAGAGAGGGCGCTGAGGAACATGCTATTGGTTAGACTCGCATGATTAGACTCGTATATAGACAGCCGAGTGTTTAGACAATAGAAAAAACATTCAACCTGCAACTTATAAGCGGATTTCTCTTGATAAAATGAGCTTTTATATTTGTGTGGGTTGAGTTATACTTTCTAGTAGTGTGGTATCGAAACTGGAATCCTGGTTATATATGATAAAAAACATACAAATACTATCATTTCACATTTCGAAACATATATCTCACTATGTGTTGATCATATATTCATTCGTTTTCTAATAGCTTTTGGAAGCAACCCTGTCTAAATTCCTTTTCCTTTTTTTGGTCACCCCCCCCCCAGCATTCCTATGTAAGTCCTCTCACTATGCCTGGGTAGATTACTCATTCACTCCCTATCGACAACCACTCATGCCAATCCACTACGCCTTCAACTCTTCCATCAACCCCTCCAACGTCTCCCACCCCTTAGTCCCCTCCCAGAAATCCCTCCCCTTCCCCATAACCCCCCTAACCGCACTCCTCGCCTTCCCCTTCCACTTCCCCTCCTCCCCAAAATTCTCATACGCACCCGCCAATCTCTCCGTCGTCCCCACAACACTCATCCACAGTTCCTCCTTCTCCAACCACCCCTCCTCATTCATACTCATCCTCCACGCCTTCTCCGCCGCCTCCAACGCCCCCTTATAATCCCGTTGCCACAATCGTAATTTCTCCACCATCTCGTACAGTTCCACGCGTTTCGTAATCAGAGGAATAATATCCTGATCCATCATTTCGATAACGGCTCGCGCGAGCGTTCCCCGTTTGGGCACCCAGATACCTGTTTCCCCCGAGGAACCGACTTGATCTGTTTTATCCCGGCTGACGACTTCGATCACGAGAGACGAGAGGATATCCATATCGATTGCGTATTCGCCGACGTTGGGTGCGCGAATGCGCAGGATATTGCGCAGGCCCATGAGAATTTCGGGGAAAGCGGGGGGACTCATGCGTGTAGCGATCGTGATGACGTTATCCCAGATTTTCCAATTGTCGTGGGCGATGGCCGCGCCTCGTTTGTAGGCCATGAGAGCTTGTCTGAGGATTTCTTTGGGATCATTAGATTTGTCGCTTTTATCGAGCGAAAAGTCAATTTCTTCGTCATCTGGGATGTCGGTGGATGCTTCTTCCTTCTTGGCGATTTTTTGCAAGGAAACAAGTTCGTCGTGTTTGGATAGCAGTGCGGAGCCGAGATTGCTATATGTTTTCGCATCGGTATCATCGATCATGATGCTTTGTTGGAAAGCGATAACAGCACCATCCCAGTTTCCAGTTTTGAGATCGATATCACCGAGTCGAGACCAGGTATCGTTGTTTTGACGATTTACAACCACGGAAGCGAGATAGGCTTCGCGGGCCGCAGCGAGATCATTTTTTCGCGTGTAGTAATCTCCAAGTGTACGTTGAGCACGCGCATAACGTTGTTTGGAGATTTCCCACGCACGTTGCCAGCAGGTTGGATCTTGGTCGAGATCTCCTAGGATACACCAGAGACGGGGTGCGTGAGGTGGAGGGGGAGTGCGCATTTCTCCATCCCATTGCTCTTTGACGACAGCATCGGCGTCGATGTCGTATTTGTCCATTTCTGGGCCTTGGGAAGAGTAGTAGAGTTGTCTTCGGACAATTTGCCGAGCTTTATCTTCTTGGGCGACGGAATGATAACATAATGCAACTTCGGCCCACATCTGTAGTCTCTTGAAGATTTCGAGAGCGCTGACGAGGGAGCCGGCATTGGACCATGCGAATGCAAGTTCGGTTTCGATTTCCCATCTTGTAGGTGTGTTAAGTTGATTGACGTATCTCAATCTCTCGGTAACAGGAGCAGATTCGCCGGCTTTGGCTCGTGGAAGGAAAGAAGTTACTTGAATTTGTGGTACCCCGTCAGTATCTGCTGTTGGCGTAGATTCTTGTGTATCGGCAATAATCTGATCCACGATGACTTGAAGCTGAAGAACAGACCTTTCTTGAGTTCTGGATCTGTGGGCTTCGATTCTACTTCGGACCAAGAGAGCTTGTGTATAAATCTGCCAATTAGTGGGTTTATCTGAGAGAACACGGACAGCGTATGGTAGGATCTCTTCGCTATTCAACTTGTCAAGAGGAGACAGTGTATCTTTGAGAGTAGCTTCCGTCAACAGAGCGATTTGATCTAGAGGATGAAGTTGTGGTTGCTCATCTGGTTTCATACCAGCTAAAGCTGCGGGCAAATTGGAGTTATCCACTTTGTCGGATGGTGTTTTGGCAAACTCAATGGACTCCAATAATGTGTCATCGTTTAACTCCAATGCTTGAGGGCCAGTTGTGCTTTCCTGCTCGACATCAGATGACGGAGCGTTACCCTCCGATTTTTCGGCCGATTCCACAACCTTGGTACTCGCATCATCTTCTCTACTCTTTGCATAAACAACCAATTGCGAAATGTCAGTCTGCTGAAACTTTGTCCTTTTTCCCAAAGCTCCAGAAAGAGCATACTCAAATCCTGAAACCTCACTAGCTTTCTTCACATTCTCTCTGGCCTTCATATCTAATCCTTCCATGATATAAATTTGAGCTTTCTCCAACAACAACATAACTTTCGCATCCGTTCCAAACGGAGTTTCCTCTACAAACACCTCATTTTCCAAATTCTTCAAATCCTGTTCAATCAAATCCTGCAAGACCGTCGAATCACTCATTCTTCCATTCATCGAATATCCACTCAGCAATCGCTGATGATAAGCATTGATTCTAATCCTCATCCACTTACAGTCCCAAGTTTTCACCCAAGAACGTCTTGGGAAAACGACTGTAAAGATATATCTCGCCAGACAAAATAATTCCACTTTGGGAATATATTGATAAACACTCACACCATCCACATCCAAACTCCTCAAACATTTCTCTCTCAGCTCATCAGCATTCCATTCCGAGCTTTGAAAAACATCTCCAAAATCTACTGAAGGTCCCGTAACATTTGTTTGGAGGAATGCGTTAAACGCTGCCAATCCCGTGATGAATGTATAAAGAATGACTTCCCGATTTTGAAGATTTGCATCTTTGAGAGCAAGAGTTTGATCTTCCTTGGAAAAATGAACGTTCTCTGCTAAGATTTGTATCAGGATTTGCGCAGTAGGCGTGCGGAGGACTGCTTTGTAATCTCCACTGAGATAATTTGTGACAATTTCTGATACAGCTTCAAGTTCTTTTAATTGCTCTAAATTGAACAATAAAGCATCCAGTGTACCACCTTTACCGCCGGTAGACAGATCTGAGGCGAAAGACATAATGAATATATTTTTGTTGTTGTTGTATTGGGCTTCAATTCTTTTTTTTTTCATGTGGGAAAATTTATCAAGATCGGGTGAAATGATTTGTAAGCGACGATTTTCAAACATCACACAATAAATACCTCGTAAATCGGACTTCATATTTCATGTAATTCCATGTACCGGTATACTTCAAAATCCAATCTTTGGAAAATTCACATATCATCTGAAAAATGTTGGAAGAGAACTCACTCAACATTCATATGCGGCCAACTTTTACATTGATGTTCTTTTGATACTATTTCTACTGCAAAATGTAGTTATTTGCTCTTTCGCTGGTTCAGCAGGTGATCAGTCAGTCAACATGATCTTCATGAATTGATAGTTGACTGGTAAGAACAATCCAGCCTGCAATACAAAATCGCTATTCAGACAAAGCTATCCATAATACAGAGAGGCTCAATCAGATATTATCATATGATCCCTCATTTCTTTCCCTTCTTCTTGGTGGGAACAACTTTGAAACCAGCCGTGGGTTCCTCCTTTGGTGGACCCTTCTTGGCGACTTCACTCCATCCACCTCCACCGGACTTATCATTCGATCCAGTATTGGCAGGCTCAACGATGCCCTTATCAGCCAATTTGTGGCGACGGATGTATTCCTCGGCAAAGCGACGGCCGTCCATCACACGGGAATTAGTATACACAACATCTGCAATAATACTAGCTTCATCCGGGAATGAAGACAACATATTCATGAAAACGTCAACTAGAGATACGTTAGTTTGGCAAATGCATCTTGGATCAATTTCAACTCACCATCAATATCAGAATTAAGACCCTCTTTACCACTCAAAGTGGCCTTCGTCCATTTCTTGAACTCTTCATTCGCAGTACTGCCACCAGCCTGAGTACCAGCCATAGTTACGTTGCGAGCGGATGGTGTTGGTCGTATTGTTCGGACGGCAGGGCTAGCTACAGAAGCAGTGCTGGCAGCGCGAGCCGGGACAGGTGAAGTTGCAGCAGATGGTCCTGTTGGAATCTTAACCTTGCCAGCGGCGCCAACGGTAGACCAGCCTCCTCCCATGGCAGGAGTGGTTACGGATGGCTTGCTTGCTAGATCAGCGTAGCGTTTACCACCTGCAACGGGAGAAGGTTGAGATACTGCTGCATTAGCCGCAAGCTTCTTTTTGCGCAATTCCTCCTCTCTTTGGATATCTGCGAGAGTCTTCTTGGAAGAAGTGGCAGTTACAGGAGTTTTGGCAGCAACCGGCTTGGCCCAAACAGATGAAGCATTAGAAGGAGTTGTAGGTGTGGCTATGGCACCCCAGGTGGATGTGGTTGGAAGACCTGGAGCTGGTGCAGCTGGTTGACTAGCAAGCATCTTCATTTCTTGTTCGTGTAAAGCACGACGAGCAGCAGCGGCAAGCTCCTCTGCTTGAGCAGCCTTCTTTGCTTCGGCTTCTTGAATCTCTTTTAGAGATGGGCCTTTAGGAGCCTCGACAGGTTGAACAGCCCATGGTGCAAGGGTTGGTCCAGCGCTAACTGCTTCAGGAGTCTCAGAACGCGATTGGACTTCCGCATGTAAGGAATCAGGCAGGCCGGAGCGACCTCCTCGTTGTGCTGTTGGGGCAGGAAGAGGGGTCGTTGATTGTGCCGGAGGTGGGAAAGGCATTGGAAGGCTGGTATTCACCTTGGCCCAAGGAGATTCGGGTTGAGGGGCCGAAATTGGAGATTGCTTGGATGGTGCTGATGCGGTTGAAGCTTGTTGATCCTTGATTTGTTGAGTTAAAGAGAGAACATCAGGGGATTTTGGTGTAGGTGTTTCCTCCACCACATTCTCCTCTTCTTGGGATTGTGATTGTTGCTCTTCGGGTTTCGCTTCAGCTTCAGCTGGCTGAGGAGTGGGATCCTCATTTGTGGAGGATTGTGCAGCTTCGTCTGCATCATGCTCGGCTCTAAGCTGATTGAATTGTCGAAGACGAGCTACAAACCCTTCGGGATCATTCAGCTCTGCTCTAGGAGCCTCTCGTTGAGCACCAATGTGTTGAGGCTGGCCAAAAAGTGCATTGATTTGCTGAGCTTGAGAGGTTGGCGCACCGACTGCTCCGGGTTGTTGACGATCTTGGAGACCAAGGCGAGCTAAATCATCGTGAAGAAACTCACTAGACATACCTCCCATCATCTGCGACAGACCTGGTCTAGGGCCGGACTCGAAAAATCCACCAGGCATTGGAGGTTGAGGTGGCATAGAAATTGGCGATGTCATGCTGCCGAAGCTGGGTTGACTTTGCAAGCTATGTGCACTTGAATGGTGGTGTAAGGTCGAAGGAAGGCCGCCCATTTGCATTTGCTTCATGTTGACCTGTTGAGCCGCCAAAAACTCCCTCTGTCTAGCCATGAGGTACTGTTCCTCTTGCTTACGTCTCTCCAGGTTGTTTTGCTGCTCAGCGGTCAATGTAGTACCGAAGCTGGGGAATGCTCCGGCAAATGGAGGTTGAACAGATCCAGGTTGAACAGTAGGAGCTGTAGCGGCGGAGGCAAAAGGGGTAGCTTGAGTAGTAGGAGGTCCATGCTGGATGCCAATCTGAGGCACAAGGAATGGTTCACGAGAGTTTCCAATGCGACGAATGAGCTGACCGAGGGGTTCAAACTCAGTATCTTCCTGTTTTCTGACCGAGAGATCGGCAGTAAAGAATGAGGCTTTATACCAATCGTGCATTTCCAAACCAGACCACGGGCCTTGAGGTTGTCCTTGAGAATCAAGATAAATCCATCGCATTCTATCCGGCATAACCATCATACGTTGTTGAGAGTTGGGAAGTTGACCAGGTGCAGAATCAGGCCCATTTTGGGCTTGCTGGTAATTAGATTGAGCCGAAGGAGCTTGTGGGATAGTTGCACTAGGCTGAGACTCCGCTGCTGAGAATGGCTCCTGGCTGCGAGGTTCTGATCCATAGAAATTACCATGGTGCAACTGGGTTCGGCCAATCGCTCCAAATGCACTGTTTTGTCGTATATCTCCTGTTTCACCAGAATTGTCGTTCTCTGCACCTTGCATCTGAGCCTGCATGGCTGGAGGGAACAAAGATCCAAGCTTACTTCCACGCCCGATAGAACCCATTGGGTTTCCATGCCCAAACATACCCCCCCCCATAGAGCTATGGACCGGCGATGGTATCTCGCCCATGGGTCCAAATATGGAGTTTCCAAATGCGCTTGGAAATACAGATCGACTTTCACGGTCCGGTGTAGAGACCATATTGTTAGTTGTAGGCCAACCCCCCATACCACCAACATTACTCAATGACGGAAGTCCCCCTAAAGCTGCGAATGGTCCCCGGGACACACCACCTACAACACTAGATGTTTGGCTACGATCGCTTCCGTCGAAGGCACCACTACCAAAATTCCTGGAAAGATTACCAAAAGCATTTGGTGTATGCTCTGGGATACCTCCTAATGGTTGGGGTCGCTCGTGAGAATTGTCATCGTCAAAGGAATTATCATCGTGTCTACGTTCCTCGGGTGGGCTGCGGTATGGGTTAGTATCGGGACTCAATGGCTCATTGAAATGTTGTCCTTGCGGTGTCTGGTGGCTTTGAGCACGTAATTGGGCATCTCGGAAGCCAGGCATATCAGACATCCCGAAGTCACTCGATAGTCCACGGATTGGAGTATCAAGTCCTGGAGCCTTTCGCTGAGGATTCAAGGTTGGGCTAGTATCTTGACCACCTCCGAGACCAGCGCTGCCGCTAGGAACACTATCCTCGCCAAATGGATCCGTATCAGTTCGAGGTCTAGTTCTCCATGAACGCTCAGCAGGCTGCGATGCGCTATCCTCGGATTTTTCTTTCGGCATAAGATGTGCAAGTCGACTTTCTCCTCGAATGCTTCCAAATCCTGGTCGTTTCTCACTAGGAGTTGTAGGAGTTGGCATCGCAAATGCACCGAAGGTTCCCATTGGAGTCATTGTTGCACTTGTAGTCGCTGGTCCCCATGGAGATAGTGGCGCACTTCCCAAGTTGGCCCCGCCTGTATTAGAACGCATCAAGGGACCAAATGGTAAGGAGCTTTTAGGTTCATCCACTCTATCGTCTCCATCATCTTTCAAATCCGTAAGTTTACGAGTAAAAAACGGAGAGGACTCGTCTCGGGGGAATCGACCAGTCCCAGCAGGAGATCCTAATCCAGCAGCGAACGGGACCGCATCACTCGTCTCCCTGCGGCGCGTACCAGGTCTGCTTGATGCTGGCGAAGAAACTGCGAAATTGGAGTTGCCAGAGCCATGAGAAACCGAGGTTTTGCGACCATTTGTGTTAGATCCTTGTTCGTTCGAGCCCTTATTCTGATTCTGGGGTGGTGGTTTCATGGGAGAATTAACATCGGTAGTGAAAAGCTAATGTAGAGATTAGTATTGATTACTGCGGCGAGCTGCTAGGTAGGTAAACTGACGGTTTTCTCCTCTTCAGTCATTTCTTCCAATGAAACTGGTCTCTGACTACCACTCATATCCCAGCATGCATCTGGACCATGGGTCTCTCTACCATCGGTGACCTTACCCCATGCTCGACCATTTGTTCCATTCGACTGACCCGGGTTCCAGCCTTCAACATAAAGTCTTGAGACGTCGCCATTGCGTGCGCCTGAATCTTTAGCCTCTCGATGTTTCTGGTATAAATCCAATAAATGATTTTTCGGATAACGAAGATCTGCAGGAACAGACGGCTCATATGATTGAGTTGGTTGTTGTGGTACGTCATCGGAAGCTTCGAAACTGTGTGCTGGGAGATTTTCTGCTTGTGCGGATAATGTATGAGGAGCGTTGGAAGAACGACGGAAGGTCAGTGTGCCACTTCCACTTCCGTTGGTAGATCTAGTATCTCTTCTGGCCCTACCATATGAGATTACATTAGTACCTGAGTCTGATTGACTTAAGAAACGACGGATGTCTTCGACGGTGATTGAATGCATTTCGTAATTATGATCTAACCCCAAGAAGGGTTTGGTGGTAATGACGTCTGGAATTTTCAAACCGCCGAACACCAAAGAAAGTAATTGGATCAAAGGGACAGAGAAATCATAATGAATGTAGATATATATATTTTTTTACCAAAATAACTCGATTATAGTAATAAAGCGATTGTAATGAATTTTCAAGAAGACACACTGTGTGAAGGAATCAAACATACCATTCATTACCACGAGCACTTTCGTTCCTTCCTGTTCGAGAATCGCGACTCGAACCTGAACCTGAACCTGCTGCTGCTGCTGCTGCAGAAGCAAAACTTGACGGCATTTGCGAAGGCATATTGATTTTGTTGGTAGCTTTCTCTTGTTTTCACAATGAGGAAGGAAGTGTGTAGATGTAAAAGTTTTGATCGCGCGGCGACTTTTTAGATTGATTGCGGATAATGCGCACAAATTTAAATATGCAGTAAGTATTGTTTAAAGATTGTAGAGAAGGATTAAGTTGTCTGTAAATGAATATCTTATGATATTGATTTAAGATTGAATTTTCTTCGTGAATTTGCGGGGGCGACTGTTTCTTCTGGATATTTGAGGAACCTCGAATTTCGTACAAAAAAAGCGAAGGAAGTTGTTAAGGGCAAGAAACGTCGAAGGTCAGTAGCTCCAAGGAGTTAGTACGCTTAGGGTTTAGCGTTCACGTGACCTGCATCAGAATAACGATCCGACAACCGTCCTTGGCCAACCTCATCGGCGAACAAGAAAATATTAAGCTCAGATATATATGTACCGGTATACGCATGTAACTGTTGGAAGTTCTTTTACCCCCTTGTTTCTTTACCATTAATACGACGAAGAACAACTTTTATTCTCTTCCTACAGAGTGACTTCGTTCTCAATATCTTTCTGCATCTCGATAGCTTTCCATATATAAGGACAACTTCTCATATTCAATAGTCATTCATATATAAATAACTTACTTTGCCACTTTTTCTGCTTCCATCGCAGTATTCCTAGAAGAACCGGGGGAGCGACACTTTCTGATACTAGTGATATCTTCTATTTCTACGGATATCATCAAAAGGAGACTACACTCAATGGTCTTGGTGAACTGATACTTTGATATAAATCTTTATATTGCTGGATCTCCCATAATATTCCGTATAGCTTGTGCATACATTCCTATCTTTCTATGCTTTTATTCTTGCCTATCAATTCATTCAACTCTTGCATCTTTTTGTATCTATTTCCCCAACCATTCCTATCTATCTTGTAGGTGTCTATTCGACTCCTCCATTACTTGAACTTATCGATCGACCACATGATCTAGCAAGCTATAATTAGGCTTTCTGTCCTACATTAATAACAACGCCGTTTATGGTAACGAGTACCAAATTTTACCAATCGAATATCAATTCAAGTATCTCTCGTTCTCAATTCCATCTTTACCACTTATCTATTACATCGTTCTTGTATCGCTTGCTGTATCTGAACACGAAACTTTCCTGTATCGAGGAAACCGGTGCCAATTGTCTTCCTATTAATGAATCAAAGAAACGTGTAACATACCACAAGAAAAAAGAGCAAAGCTCAAAGAAGCTTTTGCTTGTCTAGACTCGGGCCCTGGAATGCTTTGACGAGACCGTTTTTGTGTCTAACAAATGATTTAGATCATCTCATTCACCACCTACCCCATCGTACATCCTTTGAAAATATCCGGCTATCGGACGATCCCATACTTGGGGGCCAAGTCGTATCAAAATGTTTGTTTGCTCACCCGGAAGATCAATACGATGATTTTGAGTAGACAATCATTATTCTTCCTATGGAACTTTGTATTCGTAGCTCATGCAAAAATCTAATTAAACTATTGGCTGGTCATCATACAATCTATCATGTTGTGCGGTTTTTGACCATGAGCAGGTGTTACAGTTTGTCAAGATCCCTCGACAAGCAAACAAGCGAAGCATCAATTCTTTCTCTTCATAGATATATTTATCGTCAAAAGATATCTTGACTCACATATGGCTGTCCACTGTCGTATCCGGTATCGGTTGGCACAGAAGTAGAAGTTTGCTTATGATCTCTCCTCCCTCTGTCTTCACATCCCTTTTCTTTCTTTTCCTTTTTCTCATTTCATATTTATGCAACATAACGTTGAGTCAATATCCAAGCCCAAAGCGAAATTTTTCATCGACATGCTTCTCGAAAATATTGGTCTAGGCAGATCTCATCGTGGTTCTCGACATGATCTTTCACACTTAAGTAACCATCAAGGTTCAACATCCGGCTGCTACGATATTCGCCATGAGAAGAACGGTATTCATTGGGAAGGTTGTCCAAATTTTAATCCTAACCCCAGAAAACTGAGTCCTAGAGACCAATTGTCCATGAGCAGAATGATGAATTCTCCTAGGGGAACTTCAAGAATGGGAGACCACTCAGCCCCCTCGACGGGATTGTCTTTACCTTTGCTCCAACGAAATCATTCTAGTCCAAATGAAAGATATTTGGAAGGATCGAGTGGTCTAGAAGCCCTTGCAATGGGAGGAAGAGGCCCAAGATCTAGAAGTATTGGCCAAAACCCCGGGGGTCTTGAGGCTCTCAGACTCGGTAGACAAGATCCTCGCGATCGAAATCATATCTTGGACACAGCACCACTGGGTCTAGAAGATTTCGAAGAACTCGACAGAAGGAGATTGCAATCAAATTTAGGTTCGGATCAACATGGGACATTCGAACATCTGATAAATCACAACATGGCATCCAGATCATTGAATCAAGGACATCCCAATCCAAGCCGTCAACATCTACAAGAAGATATTTATCCCGGTTCTAGCCTTCAAAGGCCTCGATACTACAGCCCCCGCACCCCAATTTCACGAACACAATTCCAGGACCTAGGACCCGGTCCTCCCGAATATCTCATGACGCCAGATTATCAGCCAGCCGCATACTACCCCAATCCTCCACGTCTACCCCAACGTTCTACACCTAGAATGATGTTCGACGAACGAAATGAAATAGCAATGAGGAGTCCCCATCCCCAACACAACAATTTCCACCAAAGTCCCAATCCTCTGATGTACGGCGAAATGGACAGTCCTCTTACATCGTCCCGGTATGGATCTATTCACTCTCGTTCTCCTTTAGGGGGTGGAAGCAATGCAGACCTACAACGGGAGGTGAGTGAACAGCATTCGATGAGAATGGAACCATCTATGATGCCTTATACTACTCATGACTATAGCCAAGGTGGTAGTCGAAATTATGGTGGTCCTTTGAATACAAATTACCAATCTCCATATGTAGAAGATTGGGTTAGTGAGGTGGGAATGGGACCGGACGAAATGATGCAAAGGCAAGCTGCAATGGAAGGAGGTGGGGTTTTCTATGATGAGCGGGCCGGCATTGGCTTGGATGATGGGTATGGGAGATCTAGATTAGTTTGATTTTTTTTAGCATGGAACTGAGCTGTGGAAATAATGCTATCGGAATTCAGGGAGATAAGGCTCGATGAGATTACCATTTGGGTAATAATATAATTATGAGCAAAATTACTCTATTTCTCTTATCTTGAATAATCGAAGTGATGTTCGACGATGGTTTACCCAACAACTGTCGAACATCATAGTGGATAACTTTTAATGCCACAAAATGCCAAGGGGGTGTAATGACTCTTGTACCTCGTGACAACTTCCACGATTTCCACAGAAGAAATTTCGGACTCTCCGGATCGAGTAAGTATCTCCTCGGTACTGAAATCGGCACCGAACGGGGAAACCTGCGCTTTCTCAATAGACACACAACTGAATCAGAAAAATACATAATTTAGATATCATTAATCCGGCCCCTCCCATTTTTTTCCCATCATCGCCGAAAAAAGATCACGAGGCTCGAAAGTGGAACATACTGCATAGACAACACATGTGTTCATTTGTATATACAGCAACTATTGCAATGATTACTTGATAGCGAAGATATATCCTAGCATTGACAATTGCCAAGAACGGAAATTCGGCATTCGTTGCGCAAGGTGGCTCGGGGCTGAGGGTTCGTGGCTTGGCAATAAGGCGTAGAGTGGCAGTTTGTCTTTTCGAGGTTGATGACGTTTTTTGCTTCTTATCTTATTGGGCTGAGTGTGGATGACGAGTTTTTGATGAAGGGGCTGGAAGCGAGAGGGTAGATGGTCAGTATTGTAATCAGAGAGTGGCTTGTTATTATTCGGATAAATTAATAGATTAACATGCTAAATTACTCGCAAAATTCGTAAAGATTCATATTTCGAGATGAATACGAATGCGAATAGCCTAATCGAAAGTCGTGCGCAATCAATATTGTAATCAATTTATAAGTGTGGAAGTCTTGGGATAAATAGGTGCTTGGATCATTTTCAACACACTCAGCGTGCGATCATCCACTTACACAAAGAACAGATGAACCATCAAACGCATCAAACATACCAGCAAGCCAGCATTATCAGGAACCATGATCGTTCTCCAAAGAAGGGTTCTTCAAGCTTCTAGAAGGAATCTATTGCATGATTTGCATGACTAACCGGGATAATTTTGTACTCGTGGCGCAGTAGATTGCCCCTCACCACGGAACTCGGAACATGACTTGCTAATGAACCAACCAAAGTTCTTGTAAAAGCCCTATGCTCCCCACTCATAATAGTCAGCTATGCCAATTGGGCTTTTAGGCCTGAGTGGCTGGAATCCTTTGTGAGACTGCAGGTGATTAATTCACTGCCCTAACTGTGCCTCAATCACTACCATAATCCGTGCTGTGCTCTGCCCTATATAAGATCCTCTTACCCACCTTCATCTGAGCTGTCTACTTCTCCGGTTACATTGATCAGAGGTCACATCTCATCTAATTCAATCATCAAATTTGTCGCCATCATCATCAAACACACCAAACCTCAAGATATAACTCAAGTAAAGAAAACAACCCAAGTAAATCAATTCAAACAGAATGTCCAACCAGGACTTTTATGGTGGTGGAAACCAAAATCCCTACCCACCACATCAGCCATACGGTGCCGCCCCACCTCAACCATATCCTCAACAACCTCAATACGGTCAGGACAACACCGCCTACCCTCCTGCTCCAAATTACTCCCAAAACCCTTACCCACCACAGAACCTTCAACCACCATATGGCGCACCGGGTCCTTCTCCAGCACACTCTCCAGGTCCCTACGGAGCTCCTCCTCAGCAATCTCCCTATGGACAAAATCCCTATCCTCCTCCAAATGATCCATACGGAAACCAACAACTAAACGCCTACACCGATAACCGTGGTTACTCCCCAGCGCCCACTCCTTATGGCGCACCCGCTCCCTATGGCTCTGCACCCCCTGGTGGCGCACCAACCTACCACGAGCCCGGCGCTAATCTCCCACCCCAACAACTCGACGCCAACGGTCAGCCCATTGAAGGCGATCGTGGACTTGTATCTATGGGACTCGGCGCCGCCGGAGGCTGGGGTGTCGCATCTCAAACCGGTCGCGGCACAATGGGAAAACTCTTGTATGCAGCTGGTGGAATGATCGCTGGACAATTTCTCGGAAACAAAGTGAAGAAATATAGAAAAGATCACAACAATCGAGATGTAGAATACTATGAGGATGCACAAACTGGGCGGGAATGTTCGCCGCCAAGAGATGGTGAGGGATCACACTCGCAGCATGGTGGTTATAGAGATGAAAAGTATAGTGGTCATGGAGGATATGAAGAGGATAGGCATTCGAGACATCATGAGCATGGACATCAAGGACATCATGGACACGAACATAGAAGTCATTCGAGGCATTCTAGCCATTCTCATGGAAGACGCCATGATGATGATCGGTATTAGGGGCTGATGTGGAGCGAGGTGCAAACAGACAAAGTGCGAATGATGAATGGCGACGAGGAGTATTGAATGGAGTGACGAGGCACCGATCATGAAACGGAAGGAATTGGACAAGAAGTTCGCCTCTGCGAAACAGTTATAGTCGGTTATCCCGATAACTGGATCTTGATTCATGGCGGAATTTGGCGTTGGATATACTTTTTTATGATATGAAGACGGGACGAATGCATGATGATATTTCAACGAGTTCATTTCAGATAGTTAGCACTTTGGTGCGATATGATGGAGGTGGGATGAATAATAAAGTCCAATTTCCAATATTAAGATCCATCTCACCGTCTTCATTTCTGTTTTTCGTTCACTATTTATCTTTAATGTGAGAAATGTAATTACTGTAGAGAATCTGGGAGCCGTTCTCCGAAGAACAGGTGAAAAACCACCAAGTGACATTTACTTATACCTGCTTCCAGATGTTCATCCTATCCTTCTATTATTGGATAGACTAATGCAAGTGCATGCACTTTCCTATAAATCGGTTGATCTTGAATCGACGATAGTCTTTAATTCTGTGGAGCATTATATCAACCAACAAACCAATCATGAGTTTACAAGTGCAAGACAACCATTAGGCTTAACATCTGCGTCCATAATACAGCTGCAATGGTTCGAATTCAAATGGTAACTATCTGTAAACTGCACCACCTTACATATATGAGTTGTAGATTGGTGAAACGTATGGTGGATGACGTTCAGATTGCATTGGATCCAACTGTTGGATCGACGAATTACTTACTGCATTCAAAGTATAGATTGGAATGCATCACTCCAAAGATCTGGGGGCTGACATTAGCTGCTATGCGGTAAAGGTTAAACTATCAAGTGCCAGCCACTGCCTTTGTATTTGACGGGATTGACTCAATGCATATGCAACACTATATGCCCATCTAGAGCCACCCTATATTATCGGAGATGGTAAAAATAAGTACCCCGCATCTGCATGATTCTAGCGTCTGCTTGAGGAAGCTTTCGCATTTTCATATTATATAAAGTCAGTATCATTGAAGGACGTACACTCGTGATCCAATTCTCCATTTCCATATTCAATCCCTTAGATCCAAAATGCATCCCCAATACAATCCATATCTTTTCGCGGTCCCCTTTCTCGCCTCCTATCCATCACCCGTCAACGCAGTCCCAGCAAACTTCAACCTAACCGCCATCACCGCCTCCAACAATATCTCAATGTTCCAATGCTGGCAACTTACCGATCCCATTATCTCTGGTGAGCAGCCTGGTTACGGTAGCCAGATGATTTACCAGAACCTAGGCGCGATGGGAAATGTGACTTATGGATATATGCCTGCTAATTTCCGCGGCACTGCCCATGTAGCGCCCGCTCCACAGTTTGTT
Organism: Botrytis paeoniae; assembly: GCA_004786145.1. Lineage (NCBI taxonomy): Eukaryota > Fungi > Ascomycota > Leotiomycetes > Helotiales > Sclerotiniaceae > Botrytis > Botrytis paeoniae. Next base: position 64,612 of record PQXI01000167.1, read on the forward strand.
TCCTCTCATATCATTCATTTCTCTCTCCCACCTCATCCAAAAAGTAAGATAAGATAAAACTTAACCGAACAACCAGATACGTGCTTTTTCTCTCCGGACAAATGGTCATCACCATACCCGAAACAAACCAAACTGCAACTTTTGGAGCAGGCGCAAATGGCATTATTGTGGCAGCGGATACGCAAGATAAAAGCGCGAATGGACATGTGACGGCGTCGTTGGATAAACCGGTTACGACGGTGCAGATACCGTTTTTGGGGGGTGTGGCGCCCGGGTATAGGGTTTTGCATGATGGGGTTTGTGGGGAGGATGAGCTGGAGTTTAAGTGAAGAAGGGGGGAAAGGTGGGGGATGGTGTATGTGGCTGTGAGGGCGTGGGAGGAGGATTTGTTCGAGACGAATGGAGGTTGTGATAGAGACGATATACATTGGGTATGTCCTGTATTGATACTTTATTCGTCTAAACGAAAAGAATATATATTTCAGTCGTTGCGCGGTTTCATCTCAAGCCTCCGATGATCTGATCCCCTCAATAACATGGCCCTCTCAATGTTCAGCAACGTATCAAACATTGACCCCCTATTACGCTACACATTTTAGCGAGAAAGACGCACCACCTCAGTACTTCTTAGTCAGACACCCTACTATTACTTTCGGAGACTTTAGCATTGTAATGCTTTCGTTTTTGATACTTATACAACAATATCCAGGTTTCATTATCGAGAGGTCTGCTTGAATGACTTGAGGTCATATGAAAATGAAAAGGTCACGAATGAGTACTGGTTATTCATTTGGACTGGTCGGCCGTGTCAACGATTGATATCAGTGGTGCAAAAAGTATCAAATAACTCGAGCGACGATGAATCTGCTCGGTTTATCAAAGTATTCCCATTGCAGTTTGAAGAGCCTTCATATCGGCCCTGCTTGTGTTAGACCGTGTACCTTTGATTGGCTAATGTAAAGCAGCAATACTCGATCTTCTTTGTGGATTGTCGACAGAGTAGTTGTCAGAAGTTACGTTACTAATCCCTAAATAAAAGCTTCACGCTAATTGTGATTTCTAATATACCAGAGCCAGGTATTTATAAATATGTCTAAACCACCCTGGAGTGTTCCAGGCTGAGCTGAATGCTAAACTTGGATACTGCCCCATCACTCTTTCACAATGAACTATTTGTAGCCATATGTTCTTAATAGTGAAAGGAACAGTTTTCTGGTCCTTTGGAAGAGGTTAGAGAGAAGTCTACACTGTACTAGCTATCATGGGAAAAGGATATTTGCGCGAAAGTCCACGTACGAATAAAAGTTAAACCTTCTCGTCACTCTGTTGAAGCATTTCTCGCGTCATTTCTCCCGAAGCTGGACTGCTTATTCTTTTCTTTTTCCAAGAAAGAATCTGGATCACGAGACCACAGCATGCGGCTAATCCTGCAGCTGGTATTGCAAACATAAGTGTCCGGTTCAACGCAAACGACAATGCTTGTTTGACATTTTCCACGTACTGATGTGGTACGAGTGTTCCAAGGTCTACCAGTTCCTTGATTTCTGATCCAGTAATCTTCCCATTCAACCCTGAAATTCCTGCCAATTTACTTCCAAAGAGGTTAGTGAAGAGAATATTTCCAACAGTAAGGGCTACTACTGGCCCAAGACTGTTACAGAAAGATACCAGCGCACTCTCAGTAGTTACGTCAGATGGCGGAAGTGCTAAAGGCTCAGCAGTGAAGGCAATATGTTGAACTATTCCAGCTCCCAAAGCGACTATAACTTGATAGCCCACATACTGTGCCTGACTGCTTGTTGTGGTAAGTGTAGATAACAGTCCAGAGCCCATAACAGCTAGGCAGGCCCCAATGTACATAATTGGGGTGTAATGACCATAGGCGGTAATATAAGCACCACTAGCCATTGGAGAATACAGTAGTGTCATTACGTAAGGGAGGGTGAGGACTCCTGATTAAGCCGCGGAATGCCCAAGTACGGACTGAAAGTAGAAGGGCAAATAGTAAATCTGTATCGCTATGACCATAGAAATGAAAAGTTGATAAAGAAGGCACAGTAAGGCTGTGAAGTTTCGTAATGCTCGAATGGGGATCGTTGCGCTAATTGAGACGTTAGGAAGGATATACGAATTCTCAATGTAAACTTACCGGTCTTGAATCCGAACCTGGAGATAACCGAAGGCTGCAATTTGAAGGAAAAAGCCAAGTATACAACCCCAGACTTTGGAATTAGACCACGCATATGTGTTACCACCCTATTTAGCTGCGAGAAAAAAGCAGGTGAATGCTGTAATCAGAAGAAGCATGCCCAAAAAGTCGATCCTCATAATCTTTTGCTTTATAGTCAGGCTTTTCCCCAGCTCCGATAGTTCTGGCGGCTCAAGGAAAAATACGATCAACAAGAAGGCGATAAAACCAATAGCTTTCAAATTCAATGTCAGAACTTTGCAAGAGCTTACAACGGAGATTACTAATTACGCAGGTTTAACCAGAAGCAGAATCGCCAAGTGAGCTTCGAATCTGTAAACAAGCCTTCAAGAAGCGGTCCAGCTGCGGAGGAAACACCATACATACTAGTAACTACCGACACGTATAGATAACGCTTTGAAGGAGGAACGACATTGGTAACGAGTGTAAGTGTTCCACACCATATTCCTTCTGCAGCTGCACCACAAATCAGGCGCCCAAAGATCAAGGCAATGGAATTAGGGGCGGCTGCACTTATGATAGAACCAACCTCAAACCACAGAATACTAATCAAGAATGCCCATTCTACTGAAAAGAATTTAAATATCTGTCCATGAGCTGGCTGAAAGGCCGTGATTGTCAAAGAATAAGAGCTGCTGTACCATCCAGTCAAATGATTGACTTGAAGTCGGTGGCTAGTCGAGGGATAGCCGTTGCTGTGACGACGTCAGTGTTTGTGCAGAGATAGTATTAGTTCTGGTTTACATATAATATAGTTATCTAGAGCAACTACCAGAGCCGCAGCCATGATGCCTAATGTGATAAGAAGGAATTTCTGTCCGTTTGGATATATCTTCTCTTGTAATGGCGCATCATTTTCAGTGACAGTGTTTGGTTCGATCTTCTCCGATAATGTAGAAGTATTGTAGGCTGGATTTATGACGTGTTCATCAACTACAGCAGCTTTGGAACACTCCCAGCTGGAGGCGTGCGACTCATTCTGGTTCTCTCTTGAGTTGCGCGTGCTTGAAGACATCGGCGATTTGTTCCAGAATTCGATCAACAAACTTAGGACCTCAAGACACCATTGTATTCACCGTGGAAGCTTGCTATTTCTACTGCAGCCAGTGAGATATAAAGCTGTCCCACTTTCGGTCCAAAAGAAACGAGCCTACATAATTAGTAAATCATTGTGCGAGTTATTGCAGGCCGCTGACGGGCTTATATAACTTTGCCCGTGTCATCAAACATGTCTATAACATGTTGCTTGGTTTGCAGCATGGCAAATGCGAAATGACAAATGAGGAAGGTGACGGGCTGGAATAATGATTGGAGTTGGAATGTTTAGCGGCCTAAACTTTGGATTAGGGTTGCAACATTGATAAGGATAAGCTTAAACTAAGCTTCAACGGTCAACCCATAGGCCCTTAACTATCTATGGCATACATTCTTCTACGTTAAATTTGAATTTGACCTAAATAGATAGATACACATATTGTAAGATCCCCGTCGACAGACTAAGAGTTCCTCTGCTTGGCAGAATTTCATTGCGTTCGATAATTCCCAGCATCATCATTGCAATGCTAGAATCTCGATCAATAGGATAGGAGGTGAAGGTCCCTGAATACTTAGTTCGGTATATGGGCAGCCATAGGTAACACGGCATCCATGGGGCGTGCCACACTACATTCGCTTGTATAAACAACTGATTGGTTCCATTCTGTGATAGGATGTAAGAATGGCTTGACGTTTGATTTGTATGCTGATTTCAAGCGCGAGTGCACACTTCAAGTGTTCTTCTAACGTTACCCGTGAATATCACGATGTATGATTTGTGAGTTCGTACTTTGCGCAGGTAATTTGGAAAGGGAAGCGAGGCCAACTGGGTTCTGTACCAGCAGCCAATACCGATTTCTGATACACAGATACAAATACCCCATGGGGAATCCTCCAATTGGAAGCCGAGCCAAACTTTCGAATGGAAAAGTGGTTGAGGACAAGATTTATCGCATACTCAATGTGCTTTGCCTATGTCGTGAGAGCAAGACATAGACAATAAAGTAGATGAACTGGATAGAAGAAAAGGAAATGGAACAGCGGCACCATCAACTTTGCTAGCTTCCACGATGATATATCCCAAAAAGCAATATGCCAGACATATGTGGCTTTTTTAAGCTCTTTGAGCTCATTGAGCTTGTGCGGTTCCGAAGTTTGATCACAGCACTCTATTTCATCTGGCGATCAAGTTAGCTAGTAGTTCAACCAAGCAAGCGTTTGATCAAAATCCGGTCAACAAAATTTCTGATCCCGATTCAGAACTTTTCTCCAAACTTAGTCTAATCGTCGTAATTTCAAAGAGCAAAACAAAAGTACTGAATGGGTTGTTCTTTAAGGGTCCAAAAAGAACCTCGACTTATTCGCTCTTTCCAATCTCCCACCCACAATCAGTCAATATGCGACATTTGTGTTTCCATGGAGGTAGAACTAACAACCAGGCCAGTCCGAATTGTATATCTTGCAACGAAAATCCTTCCACTCTATGATTATGGCCGAAGATAAATTTGCCACAGAGGATGAAGCTTTTCCTACAACGCATTATATGGAATGAGGTATTCACTTCTATATTGAGAAGTCATTTGATAGCATTATCAGACCATTATTGCGACCCTGAGATGCCCGCCCTTGAAGCCGGAGAAAACCAAATGCTACTTGGTCACGGTGTGAGCCACATTATCCAACGCCCGCCTCTATTTACTCATACTTTGCAGCACAAATCCGTGTCAAAGCACGAAAGCGAGGCCGTCGACAATTCTCGAGTTCTCTCTGAGAAATCCAGTTCTAATTTGGAGGCTGAGACCATCGCCAAATCTGCGAGATTTAAGAGTTTGTCATTTTGTTCATGTTCTGGTCCTGGGCAGAGAATGTTGACCATATCGATAGAAGTGGTGAATATAAAATTGTGACAGGTGAAGGCGGTGAATTGGCAGAAAAAGACTTGTGATGCTAACTGTTGGTAAGATTATATTAACCTACCATTGTCAATATTTGAAGTACTCATACTCTTTGTTTCTTGATCTTTTCATGTCAAGAAGTTGTCGAAGGACGAAAAGCACCAATCATGAAATTGGAATATGACGCCGTTCATCTCTTCCACATCATTGTCAAGAGTTGCAGAATTCAGCAATCCGAATATACAGTGCAAATCAACCAATTTATCCAAAAAAAAATAATGATTTTTGGATTTACATCTGAGAGCTCCATCGAGATATATATATATATCTAAAGCAGATAGCCTTTCGATTCGTGGTGGTTGATATGCAAGCACTTGGATGCTTTTCACCAGTCTTGGTAATAAAATTCAGAAGAAAGCCATGTTGCATCGATTGTGATTGTTCCATCACTTGTGGGATATCCTTCAATGCTCCTAAGCACTATTCCTCAATGCCTTGTTGGCCGGTGTCGGGTTCATGACTGACATCCTCGCATAGCATCGGCAAGATGGGGTTTATATGAAGTTGTTGATATTGGTTCCATGAAGAACAAAGAATCTGGAGGCGTTATGAGGTTTGGCTTGTTATGAGCCTTATCGTCGTGATAGGCGTATTTAGTAGGTGGGGGAAGTTCAAACACTACCACCACGCCTTTTACTTGACAACCTTCCGATCCACATCTTCAGCACAATTGTTTGGAGTCGGCTTGTACCTTCATTGAGATTGGGATCTTTTTGACTTGGCAAAAGAGTCATCGATGCTTTTTTATCATGTACTGAACGTTTGTCATCCTTCCGCACTGTGATAGTCCGGGCCATTCATTATTGCTTCTCCACCAAATGGTTATCGATGACTCCTCAATCCATCTCCCTGGCGGCTCTGGTGTTCTCCACTTTGTAGTATAATAGAGTTCATTTTCCCCTCATTTTCTTCACTTCACTGTTCATGTCTACACTTCATTACTTCAACAATTATCGTCAAAGTTATCAAAATGGGAGAATTAGACACCAAGTTGGGGGAAGTTTCCCTTAACGACCCAAACACATATCAAGCAACGCCTTTTGGTAAAGAAATGGCCAAGCATTTTCTTTTCGAACCAGGGTGGAGGAATTTGAATCATGGTATGTTCATCAAATCCCAACCCCCCTTCCCCTCCCCCTTTCCCCGCCTCCAATTCCAATTACCTAGCTTACGAAATTAGGTTCCTTTGGCACTATCCCTCGTGCCATCCGGGAAAAGCAAAGACAGTATCAAGATGATTCGGAAGCTCGTCCAGATGAGTTTATCCGATATACATACCCTCGAATCCTCGATGAGTCACGAGAAGCTTTGGGAAAGCTTCTCAATGTTCCAACTGACACTGTGGTGTTCGTGCCAAATGCGACTACTGGAATCAATACTGTATTGAGAAATTTGGTGTGGAATGAGGATGGAAAAGATGAAATTCTCTATTTTTCTACAATATATGGTGCTTGTGGTTTGACGGTATGTGCTTCCCAAAACCTCAGTGTAATTCTCTATGACTGCTATCAATTGATAGTTCATAATTCAACATCAAGTCTAACTTTTACTCATGTTATAGATCAAATATGTTTCGGAGGCCAATCGTGGCCTGGTCCAACCGAGACAGATTACCTTCCAATATCCCATCGAGGATGATGAACTCGTAGGACTATTCGAGAAGGCAATTGAAGCCTCAAAAGCAGAAGGCAAACGTCCTCGAGCTGCTGTATTTGATATAGTAGGATCACTTCCTGGATTGAGAGTTCCTTACGAGAAATACATCGAGATTTGTAAAAGGGAAAGCATGTATTCCATCGTTGACGGAGCCCATGGAATCGGTCACGTTTCACTTGATCTATTCAAGCTTGATCCTGATTTCTTCGTCAGCAATTGTCACAAGTGGCTCTTTGTCCCGCGAGGCTGTGCCGTATTTTACGTTCCAGAACGAAACCAAGATCTAATGAGAACAACCTTACCTACATCACATGGTTTCGTTCCTAAGGGACCTAGACCATTCAATCCGTTGCCGCCAAGTGCCAAAAGCGTGTTTGTCAATCAATTCGAATTCGTTGGCACGATTGACAACAGCAGTTATCTCTGCACCACCGAAGCAATAAAATGGCGCAAAGAAGTTTGTGGTGGTGAAAAAGCCATCATGGATTACTGTAGCAATTTATCACGAGAAGGTGGTAAAGCTATCGCAAAGATTTTGGGTACTAAGGTTCTGGATAATAGTACCAACACATTGACAGATTGTTGTCTTGTCAATGTATTACTACCATTGGAAATTGGAACATCAAATATCGACGCATTCTTCAAGATCAATGAAGATACTAAAATGCAAGCTTACCAATGGATGTTGGAAACATTGATAAAAGAATACAAAACATTCATCGCAATAGCATTCGTGGACAACAAATGGTGGGCTAGATTAAGGTATGTGATAATTCACCTGCTCTTTGATTCGTGATTCATACCTTCATAAAAGCTTTTCTACATCATATGTTTAAAACCTCGTGTTCTGCAACAAACTAACAATCCACTCTCTCACAGTGGACAAGTATATCTCGAAATGGAAGATTTTGAGTGGGCTGGCCACGCACTTAAAGAACTGTGCGCACGAGTTGGGGATGGCGAGTATTTGAAGAAGGAAAAATAAACATATTTCTAACCATTCTATTACTTTTTCAGAATTAAAACGGGGGGTTGGATGGTGAAACACCAAAATATTAGTTTGAGCTTTGGTGTGATTTTGGCGTGGTCAGACTCTGAAATCGGTTCCTGTATGCTTCGGTTCCGGATTATCAATTATCTTTTTTTGGCTCTGTCTCCAATACTTTTCCAGGAACGCAGAAATAGTTGTGATCTTGGTCGCCATCACCCTCGCTATCGCTGTCGATGTCGCTGTCGCTAAGTCCAGAATCTTTAGATGAACATCTCGATACTTAATTATACCTCACATTGTCGTTCCTAACAAATCCTAACCTTATACCTAGTATCTACGTAATCACCTGTCTCAAATCTATTTCCTTTCACCCTAAGGCACCTCTTTTACCCGGTCTCTCTCCCAAATAAAATTTCACAACACCTCACAACGCATCACGATATATCAATATCACAATATCACCAAAGCACCTCAGTCTAAACTTTGCCTTTCACTTCCCTATAGTATCACGCCCCACTCAATTGTCCCAAATAGACCATTGAGCACGAGCATTGCATTTTTTCACCACCATTTTTGGGAGCCGTTTGCAGCTTTGACGCTCTTTTTCAGATACGGATCTGCGCAGGGACAATCGTACGCATGGCTAGTGCACATCATTTTGTCGTTTGTAAGGCATTTTGTTCTTCCTTAAGACTTCTTCGTTAGTGGCAGGGAAGCAGGAAGTCCCTGGAAATGATGCTCGGATGAAAGTGCTGCTGGGAAGAATTTTTCCCCAGTGACCATGTAAGATATATTCGTGTGCGTTCCTGCATCATTGAGTTTAGAGTTTCTTCCAAAAGTTTTTTTCAGACCTGTTTTTACTTTCTTTCTGTTAACATTACATGTAGTGCTGCTTTGCGGGTCCTAAACTTTGATTTCTGGTAAATCAAATGATCTACTCTTTAGCCAAATCTTATCTACACCTTCATACATTTATTGCACTTTCGCACTTACAATATCCCCGTGTTATTTATTTGTTTATTGTTTCCTGTTTCCTGTTTACTACTTTACTGTTCACCGAAACAAATTGAATCCATCAAGAGTTCTTTGATTGCTTGAATCCTGTCAAATTTGGAATACTGTTTCATCAATCCGAAACCTGGAAACATCTTGCCTTTAAGCCTGTCTGTTCGAAACTCAAAACACCAAAAGAGTGGGCTTTGACAGTTCCATTTCTCTTTCGACACAGAGTCCTATATCTACATAAAACTTCTCTTCATCCCTCTAAATACTACAACAATCCACTCGACCATACGACATTCCGCCACCATCATGCATTCGCAAAACACATACACTCCTATGACTGAGAACGCTGAGGATGGCTGGCCTTTGAAATTACGCCGACTTAGTCGCTCTATCCTCTCACGCCCCTCTCAGAAGCCCTCTGGTTCTCGAAAGGCACCTCCTCGTCTCCACGATCGACCTATCTTGGTCGAAAACTCGGAGTCAGAGTTGTTGGATATTCTATCTTCGACAATCAATACCACACCAGCTCTCAACGCTAGACCCGTGCATCAACATCAACGTCAAAATACTTTGGAAGATCCTAGAAGGTTCAATGTTCTTGATCATAAAGCGCCTCAGAAGTCCGTTTTGTTTAGAGCCAGTATTTTTGGAAGTCTCAAAAAGGAAAAGGCTATCCGGCCAAGTACCAGTCCCAATCCAGCCCTCACGACTAGAGAAACACCCACACAGTGTAGTATCATTCGAGAACGTACGTCTCTGGACATGATCAACAACCTCACTTCCAATCTCTACAATGATTCCCGACCTGCAACACCAAAACCCAAGAGCAAATCTCGGGATAGTTCTCCCGTTCGCGCTGCAAAATCCATTGGAAGGAAATTATCAATGAAATTTTCGAGAAAGGCAAAGAAAGCAGAGAATGGGAAATTAGAAAATGAGAAAGCAGGAAATTATATGGAGAAAGATGCAGCCTATCCAATTGACATCAAAATGGTGATCCCGGATCCTGTAGAGCTTCATCCCGCGGTTATAGCTGAAACACCCCCATCTGAACCTTTCCTTTCACCAAAGCCTCTACGAAGTAATTTCTCCCGTAAAGATCTTCGACGACCCAATACATCCGCATCAACTTCCACCTCAATGTCAAATTCAGCAGCATCAACTTGTGGTATTGCACCTCTATCAATCAAAAAAGCATACTCCACTTCAACTCTTCGAATTAACCAAAGGATTGCTACGGACCTTCCGGTAATGGAAGCACAGGTACTTAGATCACCACCGCCCAATTACAATGCTTCAATGGATTTTCCTATGAAGTTGGATAAAGTCCCTGAAGTGGATTTGGCTCAACATCCTGCCCTTTCTCGCGTGTCAACATCCAGAGCATCTCAATCTCAACCCGAGTTAGAGCGATATCCTACTTCTTTCAGTAAATCAGTGTCAAGCGAATTTCAATCTGAAGCCGATTTCACCGCTTCTGTTCGACCACAAACCCGCAACAGCAATGCACCTCGTTCCTCTATGGCCACAACCGTTCGTCCCTCTTTCGATCCTTCTGGTACTTACGAGATAACATCCCAAAACACACATGATACTGTCGCTCCTCTCCTCATCCGCAAGGGACCTGATGACACTACCCCAAAACGTTTATCTTCGCTCAGGCGCTCTCTCTCAGACTTCAAGTCATCACGCCCCACACCTACTCGTTCCCAAACACAAGGGGTTGATCTTTCTGAACAAATGGGTCTAGTTCCAAAGGTCAAACGCTCAAGCAGCACGCGCTCGAAAACTTATTACACGTTAGGAAGTACCGAGGCGGCCATTCCAGGCGTAAGCAGGAGCGCGACTGTAAGAAACGCGAAACGCAATTCAACAATGTCAAATCGAAGACAATCGGATGTTCCGAATGAAGCTCCTCTTTCTGTTTTGCCTTCTCCTACATCTTCCGAACCCCGAAATTCTATTGCAACTATCAGAACTGTACCCTACGAGATAGAATTTCTACCCATCAAAGCCAGTCCGAGTCGTGTGAAGAACGCTCCTAAACCTGATACATTGCGATCTCAAATCAACGCTCCAGTATTGATCGAGGAGAAGAAACGTGCCCAAACACCGCGTCGATCCAAAAGACCCGATTACTTGAAGATATTCGACGTGCCTAATTTGATGATGGATTGTGGGGGTTATGACGAGTATAGTTATTCCGAATATACGTACTCTGAATATGCGCCATATTCGACGGGAGAGATGATCAAGAGAGTTTCTATGACGGTAACAAAACAATGCTCTGATTCTGGAAATTTGAGAGATGGAGAATTTGAGAAATTTATGGAAAACGCGAAGAAGGTGGCTAGGGAGGAGAAACCAAGGGTGATGGGGAGAGATGGGGTTGTGGGAGAGAATATTAGGGGGATGGAGAGGAAGAGAACTGTTTGGGGAAGTTTGAGAAGAAGGGATCGTTACGAAACGACGAAGGCTGTGAGGGTTTGAAGGCAGATTTACGGGGTATGTTGATCTTGCGTGGTCAGGATGAGAGATTGAGAGTTAGTGTGCGGCTGTAATGGCAGTTGTGATTCCACCATTTTCCTTTGTTTTTGCTAACATAATATCCTGTTTCTTTACTCGATGTACATTTTGTTATATATCAACACTACTAGTATATTCATACTTTTCATTTGTCATCTTACTATAGTCTATAGAAATTTTTTATAGGTCACAATCATGCATTGGTGCATTGTTCGATAGTGACGCATGCAATGGTCCGTGTCAATATTGAAAATCGTGATTGAACCAGAGATAAAAAGATTTCCTAGCTTCCTGAATAAGTTACCAATAGACTGAGTTGCGGCGAATTTGAATCACCATCACATTTAGAAGCGTCTTTTTGTGTTGGGTAGACTTTGTGGCTGAGATTTTCCAATTTGAAACTTCCTCGTCACTGCACTTCTCATTGAGGGCGACGTAAATGTAGAGTGGAACATTCCAGAATGCTGGCTTGACTCTGAAATACACATGGTGATATTTTTTTGAATCTATTGCTGAAATGTTGATCGAGAACAGTCTTTCATGCAACAGTGGCCGTGGAAAGAGAAGACAGCCATGATTTCTAGCTCTGCAAAGAACAAAGAGAAGAGAACCCCTGTTTCAACGCCTTGTGTTCCAGCCTCAGGAAAAGAACCCACATTCATGATCTTTCTGAACGTGTTCTTGGGAAGTCACATACGTATGATGTGAATGAGACCACTGGGTTTATCTTTTTGAGTAAAAAACTAAGAAACACAGTGAGACCAAATAGAACGCCGAAGAACTTCCACCAAGAAAATGGAAGAAGCATTCGACCACTTACAATTCTGATATCTATAAAGCGATTCCCAGAACCGCTCAACTGTCAAAATCCAGCAATTCAAAGGACATCACAAGTTCACAGCACACAACTTATCAACCATGGTCTACGTTAAAATTTCAGTCGTCATTACACGCGACATCGAGTGCGATTGCACTACCAGATACAACGGACTCAGCCACGAAGCCGTCTTCCAACGCCGCTTCAACCCAGAAATCGACGAATTGTACGTCGACAATCCAGCTGATATTCTCGACGCACTAGGTTGTTGTGGCGCCCTCAAACTTAAATCTCGCAATGCAGAAGGCGAAGTGACTCTTGATGAAGGATCGCACGTAGTTGCTATCGACAGCGCATGCAGTTCTAACGGAAATGAGCCTGTTCGATCTGCATATGGTGTTTATCTTGGTGATACAACACCTCGTAGCGTTTCTAAACTTGTCGATGAGGATCTTCCGCAGACGACTCAAGTAGCTGAGTTAGTGCGTGTGGTTTTGAGAATGGCTGAGCAAGTTCTGGATGCTTATACCGAGCGAGGAGGAAATGATGAAAATGATAAGGACGCCCCGAGAATTTCCAAGATCCTCATTATTACCAATTCGGCATATGTGGTAGATGGGTTCTCGGATTGGATCTACAAGTGGAAGGAAAACGGATTCAAGACTTCCACTGGCAAGCCGGTTGTTAATGCAGAGATGTTCCGAGAGCTGGATACTTTGATCTCGAAGTTCAATCAGTTTCATATTCCGGTGTGGTTTTGGCAGGTGGAGAAAGAATTTAATAAGTTGGCGGATGCGTTGGCTCGTATGCCTCTTTTTGGAGAGCAGAAGGTTCCGGCTTTGGTCCAGTTTATCAGGGATTATAAGAAGTTTCCTAAGAAGTGTTGAAGGGTGTTTGATTGAGAGCTAGTGAGATTGGTAGAACATGTTTTTCTTTGGGTCGGATATGAAGATTGCGGAATATTGTGTGCACTAAGAGAGTTTCGTATGGTATTTATGGTCAGAGAAATTTCGTTGCGTCGGGAAGCGTGCGGTTAATGGGCATTGATTTGGTTTAAAGTTTTGATTTCGTACATTTCATTCGTTTTTTACTATGAAAGTTCTGTCCTGAATAGAATTACGTTGCAACTTTAAGATTACTTATAAAATGACGATGCTAGTGATTTTGAGTAACCTACAGCAAACTTTTTGTTAAGAATTCATCTTTCGTGATCTCTTACACATGTTTTTCGATGATGAAAGCCACGAAACTTACCCCCTTTTATCGTTTCTTTACACCCAAAAGGCAAGAAAATAATGACTATTGCCTATCTATGCTAGCCTAAAATCCCCATCCTCGACTATCAACTGATGAATAAGTGATCCGATCCATCAGTCGAGTAGTTGCACCCTAGAACAAGATAATACGCACACACGGCGTATTAAATGTTCGGGTCTAAGAGATTGTTCATCGATTGTTTGGGATTCACGCAAATGTCCGAGGCGTGCCGTATAAAGTTTAGAATATGGTCACCTTCGTACATCACGTGGATGTCATGAACCCTTCGAGTGAGTCGTTACTTCCTTCATCTGCATTACTTATTGGTAATGAGAAGGTAGCAATTGCTCCCTGCTAAGCTTTGTCTACAAGAAGTACTTTCGAAATTCATTTTAATTCTCTTAACAACTTGCATTCTTCAAATAGCTTGCAACATTATATTCAATTTTGGAAGATTCATAAATACTTTACCTGTATCTTTAGAATAACGGTACTTTATTATGGCTCACCAGTTTCCTATGATCGATACTTGGAAGTCTTACAAAGAGCCGGAAAAGAGGTTTCTCAGGTGGCTCGTGAAAACAGCATCTGCAACAGAACAAGATCTTGAGTCCCTGGCTCTACGCCTCGACTTAAATACATCAAGAGACTTACAAAAGTTGTCATTAGCGAGAAACATGAGCTACCAAGTAACGTACGAGACGATCTAGATCAAGTTATATCTAAGCGCAAGGAGGCAGCGAAATGGTATAGACGTTACAACCGGGAAGATCAAGGCCACATGTATTATTTACATACGTTGCAAAGGATATTGCAACTATTCGAGGATCTCTTCTCCAAGGACCCAAATGTGGCACTGGATGATGAAACTGATCGGAAAACCCAAATTGATTCGGAGACTACCAATCATGAAGGAGTCATCAATAATCAATTCAGTAGCTTGAAGATTGAAAGTACTCACCTGTCATCCTCGGAATCGGATAGTGATGGAGAGAAGAATTTAACTGGTGGTAGTGTAAGAAATTACAGAAAGCCAAAAGCAAAGAAGAAGGAGGGAAAGAAGGTTAAAAAGCCAAAGAGTGGAAAGATTAGAAAGAACAAAATCGAGATACCGATAGAAGAACAAACCACGCCATTAGAAATAGATGATTCCGATCCATTCGACGAATACATGAGAGTTTACTTCATTCTCAAAGATATAAGTTCCATGAGAACTTATCTACTCGATCAGTGGAACGACTACTCAATCGAACTCCTCAGTCTAGCAAACGTCTCGCTTGTTACGAATCAAGTGATGGGAGTCCTCCAGTTTTCCGCCAAAAATTTACTTTCCAATCTACCAAGTGATAAACAAAGCTATGAAAGCATTGCAAGTATCATGTGCCCGGATGTCAACAAGCTGATGGAGAAAGTCAAGAAAGCAGGCGCCACTGACTTCAACGAATTGATGCATCTCAAGGATAAAAGTGACGACAGCCAAGAGCATAATGATGTTGTTACAACTGAGGTCAGTGCATCTCACTATCGATTGTGCAAAGTGTCTCACATTTATACACTGGGCACTTGAGAGAAAACGGGAAATCCTTGATTCATTCGAATCAATCGTTGAGATCACACAAGTGACACAATGATTGTCTGCTGATGCCCAATTTCCTTCCTTGCTAAAAAAAAATTGTATGCAGGACTATCTATGTTATACCACCTGTTCGATACTATCTGGATAGCATAGTGAATGTTCGGTGGATCAATACCACAGAAATTTTGATCATCGAGTTGTGGACCTTGTGGTGCTGGAAGATAACAATAAGTTCACCTTGAAAGATAGGATTGATCTTAATCGCAACATCTTACACGAACTACTTTACGAGGTCTGGCACCTCAAGAAAGAGATGACTGCAAGCGAGCATAGGAACTATTTTGAAGATGATTTCACAAAAGGTATCAAAGAGTTCCTGACTACCAAAGAAATGCCAATATGGTTAATCTTCGCGGCACAGATCATGTGCGACATACGGTTCACTCTGGGGAAGGAAGTGGTGCATTGCCACGATGAGGTTGTCTTGTTTTCTAGTCATATTCTACAGAGCCTGTACGATTGCTTTACGACAGCTGGCATTCACCATTTGCATGATGTGGACATTGCAACGTATCAACTTTATAATGATCTGTGCGTTTACAATTTGAAAGACTGGATGAGTCCGAGTTTTGACCCTCCTCCTGCTGACTGGGAGCATCAGGAGACGCATCCTACACCAATCTCTCAGAACGACCATGAGAAATTCTCCTATCTACGCAGGAGCCCTATTATGTGTGGTTTGTTGATCTTTCTATTTACGGTAAGATATAATGAATCAGGAGTTCGTAATACAGCTTTTGAACCTAGTACAATCAGCTGTATACATCTTTACAACGCACTCCGTCAAGAGTCGCGGAAAGATTTGGATGAATATCCCGAGTGGAGAGATATGGAATTTCTCATCTTGATGCAATCAGTGGACCGATTATTCAATCAAAGCGATGAACCTTCCAATTCGAATGACTATGTCGCGAGCTTTGAGAAAAAGATTCAAAAGCGAGGTCCAACAGAGCTAGGATTGGAGAGTATAACAGTGCTTGCCAAATTCTACCACAGAAGTTTCTGCATGCTGAAGAATTGTGATCATCATGGGTACTAGGTTGATATTGACGGTGTCATTATCGGAATATACAACGACAAATTGGATGGTCTAATCTGCAGTTTGAAAAACATCTTTCCCGGGAACCAACTTTCTCCTAGACCTTCAGATGACGCGCCCAGCAATATCTCTAACTGCATAGAAGATCTAAATCACCGAATGAAAATGGACTTCTTAGCAAAGAAATCAAGCAAATGGACTAAAGTAGAATATCTCCGAATTGCGACTAGATGGATGGAAAAAGAAGCTCTCTTTTTGTATTTCGATTGGCACGGAATCAATGTTACATGCATGGATTTGCTTATGAAGTTGCGTGCCGAGTTTCGATCGGAAATCGACAGAGCGCCGTCTGAAATTCCTCTTATTCCCAAGCCTTCGGATCTGGACAAGGTGGCTTATATTCTATTGAAACAATTAGGTAAGAGTGAGGAAATTAGAAAAGATACCGTAGGAAGGTTGCGAAAGGTTTTCAACGGGAGACTTCGTGGGACCTTGAGCCGGCTAAGGGAAGAGGAACACCCGGTGATCAGGGCGGTGAATTCGTTCTTGGTCAAAAGACCTCTATACAAATTTTCAAGAGTTGAGATGGAGTTGAACCGTTCGTGGCCTTACGGATGTCCGAGGCATTGGAATTAAGTATTAATAATTGAAAAGAATTGTATCTATTATTGATTATGTAGAGATAATCCAAAGATAATGGACCATGATACGCATTTGTGATTACCGCAATTATGGATGCATGAATCCACTTAACGATCTCTCTCCTTAAATAGTCAGAAACTGACTAGCCCCCCCAAAGCATACACATTCAAACTATCATAAATGAGTAATCACACTTTCAAGCCAAGAACCCCAAGAAAATAGTAAGCAAAATAAAGAACAAATTGGGTTTCATTACAAAGCAGCCACATCTCATGATAGTCCTATGGTTTTATCTTATCTGACTTGAACTTGCGCTTGCGCTTGCGCTTGCTTACATGTCGCCAAGTTTTGAGTCAGCATGGTGCATGTAACATCGAATTTCGTGTGGATTCCTGAGGGATCTTCAGGTCTTACTTGGTGGTTACTTGATTGTGAGCTTTTTGGTGATTGAAGGGAGATTAATGCTGGAGATTGCAAATTGTAGAAATGAGGAAAACGAAGAGGGTGAAGGCTTGGGGTGGGGTAGTATGGTGTGATATTAGGG